>JAHZMZ010002866.1:0-20469 GCA_027743805.1 Lepidocyrtoides sp. E14 | reverse complement strand
GCTTGGTAATTTTTGGAATTTGGCCGGTCTCTAAATGACGCCGGTCTCAAAAGGAAGCCGGGGGTTTGAGGAGCCAAATTTGAAAATTTCGCCGGGGCGTGCTTTTGAGAATTTACGGTATTCACTAATTATTATGTAATACATATAAATATTCTACTTACACTTAAGAATCAATGTAATGATTTTAAAATTATTTTTCAAAGATATCAACATGAAGAGAATACAAATTTTAATATCCATTATCATGCAAATTTTGCATATTTTAAATTTAATTTTGTATTAACTACAGAGATAATTCGTTATTTCAGCGCTTCTTGTTCCTAAATGCATAATGAACAAACAGTTTCATTAGTTCACCAATTCGTCCAGTATAAACTGCATGATTTGAAATGGAAAATGAATAGCTGATAGTGGAGAGGAGTTTGCCCAAAACAAAATGAGTCATTACTTTTCAGATTCCGCTCATTGTTGATATTTGCAGCTCGTCACTTTTTGTAGATAACATTAATGTCCTCATAAATATTTTCCGCGTTCCAATTTACAAGCGCGTAAAAGACTATAAGATAGTGGATACTGTCAGCATAGCATCACTTTAAATGAGTGTGGCGTAATCTGTAGTTTTACGAGTCATGCTGCTTGAATTTTCAAATGAATTATTTTTTAAATCGATAAATGTGGCAGATACTTGCTGTATTTTAAATTAAAAGTTATAATGTGATGCGCTGTTCGCAAAATCTGCAAAATACTTAAATGCGCATGCGTACAAAAAAACTATTTACAAAGTAAGCTAATGGCTTCTGATGTGAGCTGTTGTTCGCAATATGGAATATTATGCTGGTATGAATGACGATACCGTTGCTTTGATCTCAATCTAACATGAGGTTTTGGTTATTTATGCAGCATAGAGAAAAGTAATCCAGCAAAACTGCATTTAGTATTTATATGAACCTTTTTGTTTGATTAGTGTAAAATTATCAAACTCATCCTCTACTCTGGATGACAAAGTACACATTTACATTTCTATTTGTATAAGTGAGTCAGTGCGTCTTCGTTGTCGTCATTCTTCCGAGTTCATTACGTTAGACAAAGAAACGAGGGTGGCAAAAGAAATTGAGACGTGCTCATAAACCTTTTTACAAAAGAAAATTCTCAGGATGATGCCATGAACACATTCTGCATATTTTGTGCTTGAAATGAATGAACAGCTTCAATATCAAAGCATGTTAGCTCATCTGATAGATTCTGTATTCTTCAATGTGTGTTATAAAAGTAGGTTTGTTAAATACCAATGGTTTGGGTATGTACAGGCTTGAAAAAAATTATTTGTGTATTTGATACGGTTGATAGTACAGAACCAAAAAAAGTCGTGCTTTGGCTTTGAGCGTGAAGGCAACCTAGCATTGTAACTCTTTATGCATCATTTCACAAAGAGAAAATGAGGAAGCATCATTTTGCTGAATATCGGCTTAACGCATGGTGCTTTATGTCATGCACCTGCAATACATCAGTACATACGCATACACCCTACTTTTGCATCTTAATTAGACCGTTTGTTATGGCCCTCTCTTTGTAAGAGAATTCTATGGAGTGTGGATGAGATGAATTGATAAGAATCATCAATATCGTCATCAAACAGATACCCACCTGCTACCTACTTCATGCACAAAACCAAAAAAGATGACTGAAAGAGCTTTTATCATCAAATGTTCATCAAAATGTTTGATGTTGGTAACAGAATAGAAGTGAAATTATTTCGAATACGTGGAACATGATGAAACAAAAACTTCTTTGGATATAAAAGGAGCTTTTGCATAAAAATATAAATTCGAAACAAATCACAGAACCTTTTACGATCAATTGTAACAAACAAAAAATTTCAAATACTTTTGGAAAGACGCACAAAAATCATATTCATATTCAGTCAATTTTATGCAACTATTACCTATGAAAAAATCGATACATGGCAATCAAAAATATTTAATGAGTATATCACTGACAATGACAATAGGATTGACTGGGACTATCTTCATGCATTCGTAGTTCATTCTATTCATTTTTTTCAAACTTTGCCTGTTTAATATTGTGGTTATTCAGTTTCATTGAGATAGTTTACAGGTTTCTTGCTGCTGTCGCTATTATTAAGACAAATTACTGCAAAAACTTGATCTAGCCCCTATGCCTAGCTGCACACACATCTGAGCATGCGTGCCTTTGTTGTCTATAAACAAAAATAATTAATAATAATAATTCTGAAAGCGAAACTTTTAAAAGATTTTGATGATGCTTTATACCATCAGCAACGGCTGGCTAAGCCAAGACTCTAGTATGCAAAGTGGCACATTGACTTTTCCAATCCAAATTAGCGCAATACAAACAACAAACAAATATAATAGATGTGGTAAATTACTTTTTGTGTTGTAGTATTGTGTGACGTTGGTAAGCTAATGACCAAGTAACAATGTTGCATTAAATTCTGAGTTCTTAGTTCTAATCATCCATTCAGATTCATTTACCGGATCAATGCTCTTGAATGAACACAAAACACATTTCTAGAGGAGAAAAGAACCGCAATTAATGTCGCACTGATTGGTTGCTTTACCATGATTTACACAGTGGTAGCTGGTGACCGTGTGGTGCACCAAGTAGTAGAAGATATGGGCAGTAGTATTAGACTAGGAAGAGTGAACAGTATGGTGTAGCAACCACAATTATTTTACTCGTAATAAATTTTGCTATGAAATCAAGCGCAACAATAGAAGAAAGTGGTTATGTGATGTGATCATAATATAGGAAACATAAATGACTATACACGACGATACACAAGTCACTTGCTAGTTGCTGCAATTCCATTATTTCCATTTATAACTACACAAATGATCATCAAAATTTAAGAGCAGTAGAAGTGTACTGTATGTTCTAGCGTGTTTATCCATTATGAAACTGTCAATTAGATAACTTTAACCCAATTTCATCAAAACACCAGCAAATTATTTTATTCTCCATTACTTTTCTTTGGCCAACCTAATGCATGCTATAATGTTTATAATGAGTAATAAAAGTGACAAACAGAGTGGTAGTTTGCTGAAACTACACATTCCATTCTTTTCTTTTTACTTTATCCTGCATATAACTTTTTAAATCTTTATGTACGGCCATTGCATTATTGGATATATGATATGATGAAAAAATGCAGTTTTACCTCTGTACAACATGATTTTATAGAAGCTACAACTACGCAATTATTTTTTATCAATTTTCCACATTACCGACGCTTGTTCGCGCCTAATAAAATCAATCTTGTATATTGACAGCAAATTCATTGTGTTAAAACAGTTTGTGATTTTGATTTTCTGAACAGTAGTCAGCACTTCATAATAACTTGTTTGGCAATTTTCTTCGCATCCCTGCGTTATTTATGGTTATTAGTTATTATGACATTGTTGGTTGGTGGTAGTAAAAACCTAAAGCTGCTCCCTATCTTATTTACGTCAAAAAAAAGAGCTAGCACAAAATGAATATAATGTAATGAGATTATATTTAGAAGTCATCACTAAAGAAAGGTGTTCTGAAGCACGATAATTTTAAATTGCACATTTTCACAATTCCTCTGTGCATTTCTATTTTCTTTGTCAGCCCATCAAACCAACCAGCCACGTCAAATCATTATCAATGCCCATTTCGCAATACATCAAGCAGTGCTGTTCGCTAGACTGAAATTATGTTGTGTACCTATGCAATAAATAGTAATTTTAATGAAACATTTCGTTAGTGAGCTCACATAAGACTACTTTTATGTCGTGCGATGACAAAAAAAGTGAATCTTCCTTTTCCCAAACCTGTTCCTAAAACATCAAAAGTGTTTTGAAGTATTTCATTGTTACAATGATTAAAAATGATAACAATCATTCATTAACCAACCACAAATGATATACCATGAACAATGACGATTAATTTGATTAAATGAAGCCATGCCACAACGTGACTGCCTATGAACAATTAACTAACTACAAATCTCTCGTGGTTATATTAGGTAAGAATTATCTAGTCTGATTATAATAATTACTGTTAAAATGCTCACAATGACTCACATTCATTAGTATAAGCAGGTACAAATTTTACTTTCCTCCTGTTGTTATCACAAGCTGATGATGAAGTTATGCCACATCGTATCATCTTTCTAGCCGTTCCCAAAAAGTAAAATTTATTCATTGCGGTTTTACTCGTTCGAAGAAAGATGAGTTTATGACAAGTAATCTTATTTGTGAGTATGAGCCAACATTGTTTGATTGATTGTTTTGAAATCTGCTCAGACTCTTTAATTAAAATTGAACATGGAAGGTCATTTTCTCTGACATATGAGGGACTGTCGACATAATATGCATAATATACTTTTAAACGTGGGTATGGTACTTGTTTATATTATGTACCTATACAACTTTGCTAACAGTCAATAATACTTAAGGTTACCTCATTCATAAAAACTAAACATGCAATATCGAGGTTATTGTAGTACATTCACTTTGTCCACACGCAAGTGAAATTATTCCGTCGACAGGGTTTGTTTGCATAAATTCTTTAGGTATTCATTTTTATGCTTACACGCTTTATAATCTCAAATGTGTCAGTTCATTTCACCTAATTATTTCTAAAGCTGTTGTAGAGTGCCACAGATTTAAAAGAAACACAATTGCAGCTACTGACAGCGTAAAACTCCCCACTTGCGTCTCTACATTTGTCTCCCAAATACTCCAGTGGTGAGGTTGTAGCATTTCTTTCCTTAGGTAACTTGATAAGTTTAATGGAGGGCAGCGACCATGGTGGAGGTTGCTGTAGATGAAAGAGAATGATGCGGTGCAACTATCACGCACGATTTGGCAAGGAATCTAACTATCTACGTGTCTTGTCGGCAGATAAATATACTTCCGAATATCACATAGTGAGAAAGTTAAGCATACTTATTATTACGTATGAACGTAGCTGGGTAAGAACTTTTATTAAATATACGGGGGAGGCAGATCAACTTCCATCCTTTAACCTTTCCGTAATTTCTATGTGTCTGACTGCTGCCGCTGCAGCAGCATAATCCGTACGAGTTTTTAATGTTGATTGTGTTGACATTTATAAAGCTTTGTTATGAAGATATAAGAAGAGACTGGATGCGAGTGGAGTGACAATAATATACATCCTTGTCATTTTATGTTGTTTCTTCCAATATAGAAAACATAATATAAACAAATACACTTACCATAACAAGCTTTATGTAATGATAGGTTATATAAATATGAAAGTACAAGGCAATGGAAAGTTCTCAAAGACGGGCACTATAATGAAAAAACGGCAGTATTTGTAAAAGTTAGTAGTAAACAGGGAAATAATAGGAGCCAGAAGAAGTGAGCATGGGATCGGGATCTTTGAAATCAGTTGAGAATTCGTCGGAAATGTACACATTCTGTTAGTATCCTTTCACAAAAGTCCAGCAGCGGGATTGGGGGAGATAATGTAATATGGTATCCTCAGGACACGAGTCTATCACGTACGTGTAGTACTCTTACAGCTTACATGTGTATTACCATGTCCATACCATTCATTCAGCCACCACCTCCATACCATTACCCGCTAGATGAGTAACAGGGAAATCCAATTTGCTTTTTATTTAATAATAAAGTTTAGTGACTCGGCTAAGCGGTTAAATTTTCTGAAGCTTACTTTGGCTCAGTCAGCAGAGTAGTGAGAGTAATGGAATAGAAGCAGCAGCAGTGGAGAGAGACGTAGGAGAGAAGAAAGGAAAGGAATATAAAACTCCACTTGTGTAAAAGTGTTTCCTTCCACAAGGATGCATAATAAAATGGCAAAAAATTGACGATACCGGGTGGGCTAGCTTGCATGCATCTTGTTTGCTTGCAGATTTCTTTTTCATGTCTTGTGCTTCACTGAATAGATTTATGGAACAGGCAAGCAACACACCGGGGGAACTAGTATGAACACTAGTGAAAGATGAACAACTAACTGTAAAAAAGATCATCCATCCACCATCACCCACCACCACCACTGTATGCTATATCCGATGATATTTTGTAGCTGATATATAGGTACTATAACCTGAAATATTTCTTCTTTTCATGCGTTTTCAGAAAAAAATGAATTTTTCTCAAATGACTTGATTTAATATTTACAAAACTCATCAAATCATCTCTCTCTTTCATGATTTGCTTGGGTTTGCACTTTTTTGTTGTGTGTTGTCTGATATGATTCATGTTCTTGCTCTTCTTCCACAAACTTTAAACTCCAGCCAAACAATCTAGTTTTTCCGTGGATTTATGTTTATTATTGCATCCTGTTTTTATATGCTTCAAAATGTGTGTCCATGTAGGTACATAATTTTCCACTGGAATCTCGCATCGTCATAATCATCATCATCATCATCATCATAAAAGGATATTAAAGTTCATTTCACTTTGTGTACAGTGCACACATAATATTAGAAATCTACCACGTTTCCTTTCTCCCAGGATGATAATGATCATGATTACGTGTATGAATAGTATTAAAGTAAAGCAAGGTGGAAAAGAAAACGTTCAAGGAATAAATTAAAGCAGGACTTTGGGAAACAATTCACAACCTACGCATACACACTCTTTTAATACATGTGTTGTTCCTGGAAAATGTGTATGCGTTCCGTTGTAAATTATTCCGTTCATTTTAAATTACTACAGCAGCTTTCGCATTGTTCCCAATTGTATATTATGGGTTTGTGCTATTTCTTTGGAGGAACTGTATTGCAGCATAGCATATTTCTAATAATAGTGTATTAGGTTAATTTATAACCACCCCGATACATTATCGCGTGGAGGTAACGGAAGCGTTCTCCAAAAGTTACTATGTATGAGTACGCAAAAACACAGTTCCGGTTCACTCGTAAGAATCGGACACACGGTCTACACGCAAATAAAATATAGCTCTGTTCTTTCTTGTACTTTTTACCGTCCAGTGTTTCAGGTTTGTTCAATTTAGCGACATGAAAAGAGATAAAGAATATACCGTTGGTTTTGCTTGCCAAACAATACTGAATCTAGCAATCATGAATTATTTTGTCAAATAAAATATAGCTCTGTTCTTTCTTATACTTTTTACCGTCCCGTGTTTCAGGTTTGTTCAATTTTTAGCGACATGAAAAGAGATAAAGAATATACCGTTGGTTTTGCTTGCCAAACAATACTGAATCTAGCAATCATGAATTATTTTGGGAATAACATCATTGTTTACAGTACGTGTAGATTGTGAGTACACGTGTGATCAATAGTTGAGCCCATGAAATGTTCCACCAGCTATCGGTAATACTTGGTAGTGAAAAGCTTCCCAATATTCCTAACTTGTGACAGACAACTTGAGAAAAGCATTTAGAAATTAAAGAGTTGAAGTGTTTTGACGTTATGAGTTCCCTAATTTAATGAACCCTTGGGCTACCAGATCATCCAAGTCAGTTAGAGTAGTAGATAGCAGAAAATCGAACATGCAACTGTCGGAAAAACTTACAGCTTTTTTAATGAAGTCGGACAAGCATAAAGTCAGGCAAAGTTGGTCCTATGCCCGCCATCACTGGTTCTTTCATGATTTTTATTTGGAGAGTAAGCGCGACTGGATTATTGCATTATGAAAAAAGTTGGTGCTACTACTATCTATCCTAAAAACTACTTTTATGAAAAGCCTCGCATATTATGCCATATATTTTTTGGTTGTCTGAAATCGAGTGGCAGGTGGTCTCTTGCGTAACGATTTTTCATTAACACGTGATCAAATCTGATCTCTACTATACCCTCAAAAAATACTACTAATCTCTAATAAAATAAAATGTATTGATGGAGATATAATGGGAGGTTTTACAAGCTAGAGCCCGAACCAATTCCTTTTGCTTTTTTACTCTTGTAGAGGAGAAGGACAAAACATCTTCTTGAACATTGCATAGATGTCATACGTTATAGAGCAAAGAGCTCCATGATTCAAGAGACATGAAATAACTTTTGATCAGGTTTGCGCAACAATAAGCAGAGCATCAAGCAAAGTAAAAGTAAAATTGGATTGAAAATTCAAAATAAAGTAATAACGTAAAGTCAGATGAGGAGAAATCGCTGCTTCTTCAACCAAGAAAACCTGATTATAACCCTCTGCTATGATGTGTAATAATAAGGAAAGTAAAAATATGGGAACGTCACCTTAAAATATGCGATATATACACCTTAAAACATGCTGGAAACTCGCAAGTCGTCAACATAAAACTGGTTTGAAGGCTTTCATATTAAGAATATGCACAGGTTGTGGTTATGAGTTGAGCGAGTGTGAGTGGTGAGTAGTGAGCTTCCAGGTGCAGGTATGTAAGTAATAGTATAATCGCATTAGACGCATAATGATGAGTAAAAAATCAAATACGATGATGACTTGGGTTGTAGGTAGAGAGCATATCATGTTATTAGTTTGAAAAAAAGTAAAGTAAATTTCATCGGAATCATAATGAGTTCACTCGTTCAGCACTTTCATGTATCCAAACTCACGTGAAACGTGAAATCATGAAAATAAACATTGTGTATTAACAACGTGCCTAAAGCAAGTGGCTTCATAGGTAAATCTGGCTTTGCTAATTATTATCTACACGTGGAAATGAAATACTATAACTATTGAAGTGTTATAGGAGGTAGATTTCCTTTTCAAATCGACTAGAGCTTTATGCAATATCGATACGAATACTTTATGCTCATCTCACATCCTGTAATATTCCTGAGAATGAAAAAAAAAAACTTTACATTTCCAACTTCCGTCACCAGTCATCATCACTACAACGTGCAAAGTATTGTATTAGTTTTGTCAAAAATGTATTTGCATTTACGTACTAGTATTTTCATTTATTAAAGAGAAGAATAATATTTACAAATAAAATTAACTATGGTGTGTGCATGTATGTTACTTGTATTGACCAAAATATTTTATTTCGTACATTTCTACCCAAGAATTTCGTTGCATCATGCACCAGTACGAAAACTACATTCACACTTAATACATATAGCACTCATTATTATACATAAATACTTTGCCGTTTGTAATGCCAATTCTTTCAATACCCTCACCAATCTAAAAGATTTCGTGACTGAAATTCTAACTAAATCACCATCAGCACTGAATGCATTGGTGCCTCCCTTCTTTAACAATCAAAACATTATTCAGTTTTAAAACATTTTTACAGCTTTTTTTTACTCACACAGCCATTCTCTAAAGATGTGCGTTCTCAAAAAATTAAATGGAAGATAAAACAGGGCCAGCAAATGTAGAAAAAAACAAGAACGCAGAAGATCCTACCTCATTTCTTGAGATTCAGTAGAGAATCTTCTTTAATGCTTAAAATGATGTGGTAAATTCTACATTATTTAGAAGACACCATTAGAGCGTTATAGGACGATGACTGTAAGATTTTATTATCTATAATATGCTGTAACTGTATGCAAGCGAGCAAGGAAAAATTCAAGGGAAAAGTTCTTTTTGCTGCTGCTGAAGTGAACTCTATGCATTGTGATTTGATACGGTTGGTTCTTTAGCGTATCGTTACTTAGAAGAACGTAAAGCCGGTCCCAATCAAGACAAAGGGAAAGAAAGAAGACGATGATGATGTGATGCGAGTCAAGAAGCAAGCCCTAAGGGTCTTTGCTAAGGATTGAAAAAGGCTCTAAGGCTTCACAACAATTTACTACATAGAAGTTTCAGTCTGCGTGTGTGTGTGGGTATGAATCCCAGAATTCAAGCAGACAGACATCAATAAACTTCATTGCTTTTTTTCTGGTATCCCAAAGGCGAAATGTGTAATATAGACATATGATTATTACATACCTGTGAGTGTCTGTACGTACCTTGAATGAAGAAAAATCATTTGAAATTGAGTTAAACAATGATATATGTAAGATTTCTTTTAAAAATCCGTTTTCAATGAACATCATATAGGTATATGTGCATAACATTATGTGCCTACGAATGAACACGCATTCCCATTCTTTACTTTTCCATTTTTGTTGTTTGTTTATATGAATTCCCTTCCCTGCACACATGTATATTTTAACAGCACATATGGTTTTCAAAGGATGAATCTTATTGATTCTACTTTAAAAATCAAGATACTGAAAGTGAGAATACATACTTTTATTTTTCCATTATTATTTTCCTTTTCCCTATGCATTCTACTCTGCAGATTGAATAGATCTGTTATTTCATTACTTTTTCTGGTATCTGTTCAAGATGTTTGAAAACGTTTGTCTTTCCGAAACAGAAATAAACAGTATTTGACCAGACACAAAAAAATGTGCATGAGATTGTAAAATGTATTTACACATCGTATTTTGTATAGACCATAATACGGATGATAAAATGATATTATTATTATGAAGAATACATTTCATCAGTTTTTTTTTTCAGTTTACACAAGAGTTTGACTGCTAGGGTCACATGGATTTTACTAACGGATGGAGCTTTTTTTTACTTAAAAATAAGTAATCTGTTATCTTAATGTTTGCACAAAAGAAACTTCCATAAAACCATTGTAACAAAGAAGCGCACCAGTGCTCAGAAAAACGGGCCACTTCTCTCCGCCTCTTTTAGACCACGTCGAACGGTTTAAAACGGTAATCTGTCTCCGCTTGAATAACTAAGTAAACAACTGTCTGTGTCAGTCGACAGGATATTACTACGACGTGGCTATATCGCTCTTTACTCCAATAATATTTCAATACATTTTTCTCGAGTTGTGAACGAAAATGCTGAAATTTTTATACTTTGACTTATCTTCCCTCACAGTAGTGTCACCATCACCTTTTATACGCAGTTTGCTGCATCAGTGTCCTACTGTTTTTGGAGCTAACTTTGCTGCTGAAACTAAAACGTGAAATGATTGTAAAGTGTTTTTCACAAACAATAAAGTTTTTTCTTTCATTTTCATGCTAGCGTGTACATATGAGCAATGTCTTGTGCTTGTCATGTTATGACCAAATAGGGAAGCAGCTATAATAGCAGGCAACCAACGACATAATAAAGGGTTATATATTACCCTCATATATGAAGGCTGGAAAGTGTCGATTATGGTGGTTTTAATATGATAGAGTGTAATAAAGCCCATAAATTTAAATTAATTTACGATTAGATTTATTTTACCAAAGTTTTTTTTAACGATAGTGTGCTTGCCTTTCTTTACGTTGTTTTGCACAAGATACGTGTACAGAGTTGGGCAAGTAAATCTATTTCGCTGTATATGTAACGTAGAATTCAAATACTATTAAGTATGTATGTCCTTATCTTTAAGAAATGATCTTATGACAGCAGCGAAGATAATACTTGCTGGTAAATTCTTAGAAGGGTAAATTAGACAAGTAAACAACGTGTCCTAAAAATGAGAGGCTCAATGCAATAAATAGTTTCATTCTTTGTCAGCTTCTTCCTGCCTTTTTGCTTTGCTGTGGTGGGCAGAAAGAAAGAAAGACAAAACATGTTTTTCATTAGATGCTCAAAAACTTACTTTATTTCCGACTAGTAATAAAGGCACTTTATCAGCTCCTTTAACCCGGCTGATTTGTTCCTTCATGGTTTTGATATCCTGAAAGGTCTGATGGTTTGTAATGGAATACACGACCAGGAAACCTGCAAGGACCAATGGAGTTCATAATAAATTATGAATATTGTCAAACTTGAAACTGGGGTTTCTACTAATGAATAAAAAAAATGCATGAAATATGTAATGAAATGGAAGAAATGTGTTAAAGTAAACACGATTTATTTAAAGGGTGTTTCCCGTGAAAAAAATTAGGAACAATGTTCGACTTCCAATTTAATTTGATTGGCTAATTGCGTCGTTGTTGTTGCAAAGCTCTGCTGCATGTACATGCATAAAATATACATATAAACGAGCAATTTATTTATTCCTGCTAAACAAATACTATTATTGCTGCCTAAAAGCAGTATCCGGTAAAAAAATATAGTATTGTTGCAACTTGTAGAGATATTTTTTGATGTACGTTTGTGTATATGTGATGTGCAGAAACTCCCGTAGTATCTTTACAATAATAACAGTAGTATGTAGATGTTGTAAACACGACCTTATGCAAACGACCAAGTATATACGTACACAGACAAGCGGCTCAGATCACCACCACCACTGCTACTATTTTACTTCCTACACAGAAAAAAAATGGAAAAATCGTCTTTTTTTGCTTGTTATCGTGTAGTAACACACAACGCAACTCTCAACAACTTGTTTGTACGTAACTTTTACAATGTCATGCAGCAGGTAAGCGATTCAAAAAATCCTTCTTGGGAACTGAAGTAATCATTAGTTTCCTTCGATTTTAATGTCTCCTCTTGTGTGCTCCTCCACTCACAAAAAAGAACACTTCTTTTATGACTTCACGATGATTACTGCTACCAGCTCTAAAAATTTCAACTTCCCATACAAAAAAATCGCGTTCTTGTCACCTTCCGCGTAAAACTGAAATCCAAGTTAACTGCACTCGTCGTAATTGACGGTGCACATATACTACTAGTCTTGTGTAAAATGAACTTTGGTGAGTTTACGTATAAAAAATTCAAATTCTTTTTGGCACGTAGAATAAGGTCCTTTCAATTTTGGAAATTTACTGATTAATACAAAAACGGAAGTAGACAACAGTTACTAGTACTGGTTAAGTATTTTTATTATATACCATACAGTTGGCAAATACACAAGTTCACTTGAAAATTTCAGTACGGTGGTGGATTTAATGGGTTGAGTTATAAACAGGTATTATCTTTCTGCTTTTCCTCTTGACACGCAAATATGCACACAGACGTTAGGCATGTCTTTTGGTTGCATTGACTCTGATGAATGCACACAACTAATTTTCCTCTTTTGGACGGAAGAAAATGTTCCAGTTGGCTACAAAAGTACGATGCTCTTGTGTCTTTCCAATAATATAACCGATAAGAACTTTGATGATGATGAGGTATTCAACGATAGTGTGGTGGTGATAGTTGCAGTGGTAAGTATCTCTATACTGCTTTGATTGGCTTTTTTTTTGATACCACAGCAGCTTTGGCAGTAGTACTATTGGTTATTATTAATATGATTCATATTATGCTGTGCCTTCCCTGCTGTCTGTATTTCGAAGTATGCAGTAGTAGGATGACAACGATGATGTTGGACCAGTTTCGATAAATAAGTTAACTAAATGGCATTTTCCTTCTTGATAAGGATATCCTCTCAGATCCAGATCTTGACGTATACTAAACGGCATGCAGTTAAAAGTCTGTTTACAGAAGAATGCTCATTGAGCCACAAAAGTAAGCACTGTGATATGATTACTATTACAGTGGCTATTACTACTATTTCTGCTGAAGGAGTAGTGAGTATAGGAGTGGCAGAATTGTGTTGTGGTATTCATGTCCTTGGTTGATGATGATGATGGTGCAGCATTAATTTTAATAAGAATATTGGCTGGATCATTAAACTGGACTTTTGACAACACACTTGTACTGTTACTGTACTTTAACACAATCACACATGAAACACTTTGCTTATAGACCACTCCTTTGAAATGGATAAAAAATCAAAACATGGAGTTGCTGGTTTGCTTTGCTTTCTATAAAATGATGAGTTATTGTGGTTTATTGGTCTTTTGTGCTATAACTCAAACTCAGCTCATATATCACGTATCACTGTCCGTGTCATCATTGTCATTTTTCCTTGACACTGACAATGACTTGATGCACGCTCTTTGTGATGTTTGCTTTGGCTAATTGATCAATTATATAGCCACACTAATGATGTAAGTAGAAGCCGGTATTTGACAGAATACTAGAGAAGTAATGTTATAAGGTCATCCAGAATTCAGACTCGATGTTGATGAGATTTTTCAAACTGGAAAATAATAACAAATAAAATCAAACAAAATTCATCTTATGGTATTCATAATATTTTTATCACGTGCGTACAGATTTTATCATTTAGAATTGTGTGCATGCGCAATTAGTATAAAGTTTTTACTTGCAGACTGGCCTAAAGCGTGTATATGAATGTGTATGAATCTTGAATTGTTCACTGTTGCATAAATCTCATCAGATAATTTTTCACATGCTCATCCGTCTTATCACCTTAATAATTTATTTATGCACCTGCCTTCAAGAAAGATGCATGTGTAAGAATATTGTGAGTGTGAATCCATGATCCATATAAATACATCTAACTAAGTACACATAATATACTACGTTCAAATTGTACGCAAGTCCATCATGTTTAAACTATGAGCTGAAAGAATAATGGAAAACAGTTGCATTGTTATGTTGACATTGATTTCAAAATAAAAGCAAAGTCTCTGAAAGTTCAGTTAGTAAACCAGTTTTCTTCTTAAGCTCTTGCACACTACTTCATTTAAACAAGTATATAATTGACACTTGTGTGTACAAATGAAAATTCTCCTCTGTAATATTTACACCAATTTTAGCAGGTTAAGTTTATGCACAACACATTCACAGGGTTATATAGACACGGCGGTATTATGTAGCAGTACATTCATTGTACAAAACAATGACTTATTTATTATGTGTACTCGCTTGCATTTTTTATAAAAATGCAATCTGCATGCAGCTTTACATTTAAAGGCACTTTTAATCCTATTGCCACTCCTGTTGCATAACTTCCTTTTAACTCTTTTTTCAGTTTTGAACTTTTAATTCACAGCCACAGCGTGAAAGAATGTACATTTTTCTCATGCCCTGAATGAATGACAAAATTATCATTATACACTTTAATTATATGCCAATAGTAAAATATGACGAAAACCAAAAGTATGCACCAACCATGAGCACTGAAAAAAAACTAAAATAAGTAGATGCAATCTACTATCGCCAATTAAATCAAAGGTTAAGTAGATGATGAACTGATATACTTTTAAGCATCAATCTAGTATTATTAAATTGTAATAAAATATTGGTAAATCTGAACAAATTCATAATTTTTCCCCCCATACACAAAAGAACAATAGATAAAACTGCAAGGCAGTAGTGCACCATCCACAACTATAATAACTTTTTAATATGGGCACAAGCTCAGTCCTTATCTTCCATGTAAAAGCTTAATAAACTATAATCAATTATAATTTTTAGTGCGCTTCACTAATTGCATTGTGAAGTAGATACGCTATAATTAAATCCGACAAACTAAGCTGAACGGTTTTTATTTTACTTATCGAAAGTAATAATTTGTTTACTCCTTTTACAAGGGTATACTAATCTAGTTCATCATAATTTTTGTACGTTGATAATAACAATTTATATATTTATAAAAATATTTAAATGCTTGCTACTAGTTTACATGGTTCATATTCCAGAAAATGAATACGTCTCGCACTCTGAAATGTTTTCAATTAAACCTATTAACACTGATGAGTATTGATAAGTAAATGCTGAAATATTTAGCAGACTTAATATTTCAAACAATGATTTTTGTACAATGCTCAACCACTATTTACAGTGCATGGGCAGAAACAAAAACTGTCACGTCATACCTGAGAGCCTATGTAGGTGAGGCTTCTCTTTTTTTGAATATCAAAGCACTGTAAAACCAAATTCGTTTTGTACATTTATTTTTTTTTTACATTTTTGAAAAGTGTGCGTGCACTTTCCCTATTTACTTTTATTTTAAAAATACAAACTATTATTATCTCTCTCGTTGGAGCACACAATAGAAAAAAGAGAGACCAACAGTAGTAATAAACACGTAGTTCACTTTTTCCTATGTAATGATTATTTTGATTTTCATTAAGATATGCACTAATCATAAACTATGTTTTGCTGATGATCACAACAATCAAGATACGAAAGGAAAAAATGAATACTTTACTTACTTCCACAAGAATGTCTTGTTTTTCCTAAAACTAAAAATGCAGTCTTTATTTCCCTCCCCGTCCAAATAAATGTTGTCACCATCAAACTGCCAAATCCGGTCAAATAAATTAAGCGTGTGACAAACGAAAAAAGTTATTTTAAAAAAAAATTTAACAAAGTGTTTACGTGATCTTTTATGGAAAGAAAAATACAGAAGCTCTGTTGAGCAAGAATGATGATGATGGTATGAAGATGAGTTTTTCTGTTTTGTTGGTTTGGTGGTAGTAGTAAGGTTGTATGGTAGTGTGAATGTGTGGACTTCTCACTTTTGGTCTATTTCCCTGCTACTCCTTCCGACAACAAGCCGTATAAAAAATAATGCTTTTTACTGATACCACGTACATGAGCAGAATAGGAGAGAATAATATGTGGACTACTATTATATTGTGTCAGAGCACTGGGAGAGTATCACTCACAACAAACTGTAGTCATTCAGATTTCACACACAAAAATCTCTGAATAATTTGCTCTTGTCCTGCGTTGTCGATGATTAGTGATTACAGATCATCACCATCAAGACAGGAGCCCCTTTTTTCGTTGTTACGTACATGCGCTTGTAGAGAATAGCTAGGTTTGCGATTAGAAAATGTAACAATATTATTACAAGCCCTCCGGGACTGTTAAATTGTCAACTACCAGATCACTATATTATATGGAAAAAAATATTATGCACATAATAATAATAATAAAGATTTTTTAAAACTATATACCTACATACATTTTTAAGAGGATCAAGACTCAGCTTTTCATATTTGTATTTATAGGTAATCACACAACAAGCACATTATTCTCATGATGAATACGCCATAAGAAATGTGCAGCACAAACTATAACAGAAGCAATTATGCACTATGTACTTGTGGCCAGAGCTCACTCATCTTTACTACTTTATCATGTTAACATCATCGTCGTCAGTCGTCACAGTCAGCAGTATACTAGTACTCAGTAAGAGGCCAGTCAGACTAGACAATATATGCGTTGCTTACTTCGTTAGGTTTGGGATAACATTGCAATTGTCGAGGTTTTAATATTATTTGTAAAAGCATGAAAGAAACGGCAATAGCAATGCAAAGTCCGAAGAAACAAAAATGCATAAATGTATATATGCTCACAAAAGTGTTCACATAAATGCATTTTATTTTACCATCGTGTCATCGTCATAAAGAAAAATAACAATAATAAAGATGCTTATTGTAGGAAAGAAACTGACTTGTTTCTCTCCAACCAAGTCAATGTAAACTTTTTAATGTTGATAGGGAAGCTCGTAATAATAGCAAGTTACTAGTACTGCTGTTATATAGCAGTGTTATCTCGTCGTCAGTTTCTGTTGTACGTAGAACGTACATAAATTCTATGCATGTTTCGAGTTTGGTTAGCGCATAATATACAATGCTAGTATCACGGATCTAATAGGCAACGATAAATTCTCATTCTGCTCTTATTATTGGTATGCACAGATACGATGAAGCAAGCAGATTCTCTGTCGTCGTATCCATATCTCTCTTTGCATACAATATTTTCAAAAAAAAGTCGTTTGCTAGTAAAGAAAGAACAATCAGAATGATGATGATGATGATGATGAAGACTCCTTAATATAATATGTATCTCAAGCGTAACAATAAAAGTGTCTTCTCTTTTTTTAGTTGAGCTTGCGTATGCAAACTTATCTGCGTGCGACGACAATGATTTGTCTGATATAACACAAGGAATCGTGGCAGAGCATGAATATTTTGCACACATTGCGCATTCGAGATTATAATATGCTTTTTTGTGTGTTTTTGCATGCTATTGTTGAACAAATTGTACATAATATATTTGTAGTTTTCTGCTTGAAGTTAATTTTTGGATCGGCCCGCAGCTACCTTCAAGTGTATCATGACGAGCATCTAATAAAATGTAGGAAACATTTGCAAGGAAGTTTTTCCCGATGCAGGGAGAGATATGTATACTCATACAATTGTACACCTATTATTATGCAGGATGATATTGGTGTTGTTTTCATACACAACAATGCGTGCTTGCATGCCTACATGAATGAATAGAAACTATGCATGAAAGCCAAACTGGTGTGAGTCAAAGGACAGGAGGGAGAATGAGAATATGCATTTATCTTACTGTTGTATACGGTATTCACCTTTAGTTGGGATATTTTACAATCTAATTCCTACCACATGTACGACGGGCTTGTGATGTTTTTATATTTTTTAGGTACATATGTACATATCTTTTTCCTCCACTGTGTGTTGACGTGAGGACTGCTGTTTCTTTCAATCATAATATCGTGTATTATATTCATTCACCAACTATCTCCATTCTTCTCTGCAATCTCCAATCTTAGAAGGCTACCTTTAGTTTTCATCTTGGATAGTTTTCAGTAAACGGAATAATATACCGCATATACAAAATTAACATTATGAACGGCAGTGGCAATATCAACACTACATGCATATCAAGCACAAAAATTATGTACCTAATGTCGTTTTCATTCTTAAGTACGTTATTACTCCATTTTCAACTCTCTTGTAATATGTGGCGGGTTTGTCGTGTACGGAAAACATTGGTTTTTATAGCGTTTAGTACATAGTAATATGACTCAGACTTAGCTTACCCCAACTGAGTGACTGCCACTGCTGTTGGCAAACATTCAGTGGAATGCATGAAAGCATATACATATACCTAATCCATAAACTTTATCATAGCTAAAATAATACCGAATATTATGTACATGGAGAGTGAGGGACAGAAACGAAAGAGCAGATATAGCAAAAGCTTTAGAAAATATCTGGCAGAAAGTAGCATTTAACAAGGGAACAAAGTCTGTATATAAGGCTTAATAATGAACTGCTTCGGACATACATACTACTAATAATTGTATAGCATCATTGACTGTCAATAAATGACGCTTTATATGATATGTACAACCAAAATAAACGTCTTATAGATACCGTTAATTAATTGTTGTTTTTGTTGAGATGATGAATATCCAAATATGTGTAGTGCAGTATTAATGCGCAGAAAGAATATTTAATGACTCATATATGAGGGGACCAAACAAACTATAAACAGTTTCATATTACCCATGTTTATGCATTATACTGATAGTGGTTGATGAATTATTCTAATGAACTTATTACGATAAATTTCTGTTCTGCACTAAACATTACTCATGGCCTGTCTACTGATGTAGTATTGTGACTGATTTACTGAAGTGAGCAACAGCAACGAACGAAAATAAGTATCCAATATACAAATGATGCTTGCAATATCTAATACATATATCAATGAGCTAACAATTTAACCAGCAAAACATTTTTTTTAGGAAGCACCAACTCTGCAGTAATATTCACAAATAAATTAACTGCATATCTACTCAAAGTCATGAGAATTCACGAGAAATTAGAAGGCAAATCAAACTGCATATACTACGGTATGTAAGCTAGTCAAGAAAATATAATGGTCAGCAATATTGACTTGGGGGTTTAAAACAATGATGGTCTCCTCGATGGCTGCAGAGTTGAGTTCATCGATAAGTAATAAAAATAATGCATTTTTTATTCCTATCTATAGGCTCTTTGAATTTCTTCTTTGCCTTTTACCATTGGCATTGCCAAACCAAAATTTGACGTATAGTATTGTACCTTTGAAAAAGAAAGGATGAGATTTTTCTACGTCAAGCGTAATGCAAAAAGTCTCTGGTCTGGTCGTTTTTTTTTTACTCTATCTAGCTATACGATATTACTAGGGGTAAAACATAGCGCACATTGTTGTACACAATAATGCACTCATGATGAGACGTCGACGACACAAAGAGTTCGATGAGCCGTGCGCCTGGTTTGCGTTTTTACATGCATGTACAAAGAAAACAGCCATGCATTTCAACATCAGCAACAAGACGAGAATGAGTAAAAAACATTGAAGAAGAACAGGAAGAATTTTAGCTTTTGGTTACAAAGTGAGATGAAATTTCGCCCTTCTCTGTATATTATTTGTTGCGTAAACGTAAACCTACTCTCATGATGACGGCAAAGAAGAGAATGAACACTATTGAAAGTAAGGGAAGAAGAGAGGGTTGTATACTCTTCGATACCACACGACAATGCTCATGATCATCACGCAGCAAAAACCCTTTTTATATGCCTTGTTGATCGCAGGTTTAGTAACACAACTTTGAAGCTAGTAGGCAGAAAGGGAGGGCAAGGGTGATGTCAAATATTTTGTTTGAATGTTTTTCATACTAAAAAACAGGGAAGCACTTTCCTACATACCTCTGCTGAGCGATGAGTTGAGAAGGTCACAAATAAACAGTAACAAAATCAGAATGCAATGCCTACACAGCCAAGTCAATCTTGTGCATAATGCTGTTCCTTGACTATGGTGCTTCTACCTTCCGCTTTCTGTCTTCTCTCTGGCAGTTTATGATTTTATCCCTGATGCATGAAATGTATGGAACGTAATCTGGATTTAAATAAGTATAAGAGATTTTTTTTTATTTCCGCTAGCTTAGGTATATATAATATACTGTTATGTATG
>JAHZMZ010002865.1:4189-16835 GCA_027743805.1 Lepidocyrtoides sp. E14 | reverse complement strand
GTTGCCTTTTGTCTTGCAAACTCTATTTTTTCATACAAGTCATGCCCGTTTTCGTTCTGCCTGCTTTAGCAATGCGTATATTATTTGGCTTTGGGGGGTCCAGTAACCTGAAATGAGTTAATAATGTAATCTTTTTTCATTTCTAAGAATATACGCTTCTATTTTCCCATTTCTCTTCACTTTTTCCAATTTAATTTTTTATCTATAACCACTGCGAATACCACACGCACGTTTACGTTGCTCAGGAATGCAAGACGGTGCCAACTTTTTTGTAATCTCACCGAAATCTCTGGCAATATGGACCGTTCTTTCTAACATTAATAAAAGTTGCATGTACATTGTACTGCGGTAATGCCATTTCTTCTGTAATAGTTTGTCATTATGTAACAAGTAAAAGGGTGCTTTTTCTCAGTAGATACTTGAAAATATCTACTTGCATGCCAGTGCGCCAGATTAGTGCTGCAATGAGTATAGCTTATCACTTCTCTCGCAACCACTTTATTTTAATCTTTATGGGGGAGCATGTTCCCGATTTCGAATTTACGTTTGCGTTTATGCGGACGTCACATCGTTTTGCAATTTGTGTCAGCTAAAGTACAGCTTTTGTTGTGCATGAACTATGAACTCATCAGCAGCACACTAGTTAAAGTTCAACCAAAACTGACCAGCAAGTCAAAAAAATTATTGACCATGTCTGTTTACTCATTTTTCCATGTTTCAAAATGCTACTAAAGGATCCAGCTCAACAATTCTACCAAGGTCAGGAAATGTACCGAATACAAACTTGATGAGCAATGAGGGTTCTAATCCCATCTGGATGCAGGCTTATCATAACACATGGTGCAAGGAAGACTCTCTTAGGTAAAGAAAGAACGTGGTATCTCTATAATATTATGTTTTGTTAAAGTTTTCTTGATCTTGGTCTCCATTACTGAATGCTAAATTCATATTATTATTATTACCTAAATCTATCTACTTGGTTGATGATGATAACATGAATATTTTTATTATTTTTACATTATACTAATACGAGAACAATACTGCTTTTTTGCATGCGTCTGTTTCAAAGAATTAAGCTCTTTTTACAGCTAACCTCCTTTCACTCAACATTGGCTCAGTCAGAAATCTTATGCATGGCATATGGTAATAGAATTACTGTAAATAAATGAGCATCTTTTCTCACGTCTGTTCTTTGGGGGAATATGGTTTTCATTCTCTTTCTCTTTTCATTTTTATACCAAGTTGCCCTTGGCCTTAACTCTTCTCAACGTGTATATACTGTAATATCTTCTTGTAGTTCTGTTGGATCATGGGATGAAATGAATTTGCCATAAACCTATTTAGAGACGTACACATATATTTATTATAATTTCGGTGATTTTTCATAGGGAACCCGTTACAACCGCTCCAACCAGTAGCTCTGCAACAGCTGCTGCGTCTACCACAACCGCCAGCACTAGTAGCAAAAGCAATGCAAAAAGTAATGAAAGTGTTCTTCTTGTGATTAGATGAATGAGCGAAAGACGAAGAAACAGTTTTCATACAAGTAGTGTAATAACATATTATGAAACATGTTATTATTGTGAGGAGACACGTTTTTCAAAATCCTATGCCTATTTATACACTGTAATAAATATAAACTACACATGTAACTAAACAGCCACGTATTTTCAAATAATTTTTGATAAAGAAAAAAAATGAGAAGAAGATGCAATGCAGCCATGCGGAAAAACATTCCAATTTGAATGTAATTTAGAAAAGACCTCTACCTTGAGCGCTTCCATGATTTCAATGGGAACAATGAGGCGGGTTGTTTTTGGTAGTGAACTAGAATATTTTTTTTTAAATTTTGTAGATGTACGTACTGCACTCCGTTTCGGTCGCTTCAACTTGAAAAAAAAGAAACGCAGTGAAATTTCTACGTGATAAGAAGTAAAATGAAACGTGATCTCTTAACGTACGGCTTTCAGCGGATGAAATAGTCAATGCGGCTTTTTTGTTTGTGTATCGTATTTTTTGTTATTAATCTCCATCTACTACGGCTGTATTTCTTGTGTTTTCTCCGTGCAGAAAAATATTGTGAATCAAAAGCATAGTCAAAAAATTATGCACTGGAGAATGTAAAGATATTATAGGCAACGAGAAAACTTTAAGTGAAATCCAAGACCACACTCTGGAACAACTTTGTAGATTAATTTCTCAGAATACCCCTGGTTTTGGTTCTCTTATAACTTTGCAAGTAAAACGAAAGCGAATATTATCTTTTAGGAATAGTTTTATGCACTCCAATATTTTAGTTTCGGCTTAATGTAGTTTGGTCTGGTGGTGTAAAGGGGTTGGCACGCAGACATATACTCCGTGAAGTATTATGTGTATTATTTGTTTGGATGCCTGTGTAAATACCTATGTATTATGTTATACGGCAAAACTCTGCTTTGTGTAATATAAGATTGCAATTGGCCATGAATATTGTAGTTTATGTAGTAGTATTTCATTTTTAATAAGGGGGTTCATTAAAAGCATTCGCGAATCCAAGGTGAAGGATAACATCAACGGGTTGAGCAGAATTTTGACTTTGCGCCACTTTTTTTGAGAGAGAGCTATGCAGATAATATGAAGCTTCTACAGAGAGAAAAGTGATTTCAAAAGTAACTCAAAATTGAAACTGTAATTTTCCAGTGATAACTCTGAGTCGAGGGACTCTTTGGATGAAAATGCTATTGCTACCACAGCCACAGAATCGGCCTCACCACCATCCTCTCATATGAGGAGTTTTGGTGGATCTGATATTTCACGGAGGAATGACCTGAATCGAACCTATCATCGTAATTTGATTTATACCAATCGTATCGATCAACAACAAAACGCTCCATGCCTTATCCTCAAAAAGCATCTTGAGACGACTGAATTGTAAGGGAACGGCGGTTGAATGGGCGAATGATTTTGCGTTGGGTAAAATATGGGAGGCAAAATAAGCTGAAAGAAAAGGTGAGCTACTACTGGAATGAAGAAAACTAGGTTATCATACTTCACCAATACTTTTGGGATTACATAGATATGCGCCATTGTAGCTACTTACATTAGACAGGAAGTATTATTATTATTATTACTATTACCTTACCGCTGAACATGGCTTCATATAAATTACCTTGTTACCTTACTTTCTTAGAAATGTAATATTTGCATGTTCACGATGATGATCATGTTGTTTGAATAGAATGGGTCTATCAATAGATTGGATACGGAAGAACATATTATCCAATATTGCAAAAGTTTGATGGAATAACGTTGAAGATGGGAACTGAAATGAGTTTTCCCGTTTGTAGTACCGCACTGGTAGATTTGTCGGGTGTATGTATGTGTATATGATTAGCTTACTTTGTACAAGACACATATTAGGTAAATAATATGGCTTCTTGTTTATGGTTTGGTGAAATTTTTAAATTTACTCTGTGTAGATACATTTTGTACAAAAATTTGTATAATTTCTCTCAAAGTGAAAGTAGAACATACTAATAGGTATGTTTGAAGCTAAGGTAAAGGGTACTTTTCCATGAAACAGAAATAAATTACTTAGGGATCTAGGTTTACATGTACCTTACTTATAGAGATGGAATAGCGTAATAGTTAGTTACACATATTCTCATCTTTTTTGGGGGATATAAGAGGAAGAGAGAGGACAATGATTGATTGCCATACATAATACTGCTACGTTGTCTGAATACACAAAAACGACATAAATAGGTTGAAGCAGTAGATTTCTAGAAAATTTTATTTTGGGAAAGGCGAGTAACTGCTTTCATGTGTAGCTGTACACTGCTGAATGGCCAGCAAAATATTAGCTCTTTCGGCAGTCATTTGAGCTCATCATTTTTACACGTGCAGACATATTAAAGTAATTCGAAAGAAGATACAATTTTTTAAACCTTCACAACTCCAGAAAGCCAAATGCCATATTATTTTATGACGTCATATTATGTTTTTAACCAAAGTATCCCAATACCACGGCTGGCTGGATTTAAATCATTCATGCTGTCGTCTACGTCTGGTAGATGCTATAATCTAAAGTATAAAAATGTATTTCTACGTTCTATTGGAAGTTTATCTCAAAACTCGTGGAAAATATAAAAGAGTGGGGTTTTTCATACTGCTACTAACCGGAACTTTATGAATAATAATAATGGCAACAAACAAGCTATTATAATCCACGTGCTCAACATCAACTATTTACATAAGCCCAATTACTACTACATAGAAACTTAGACAGTATATAAGTCGTACTCGTAGTCGTAGTGTAGTTTGTAATGTAGTTAATTTGGACAATTGCTAAAAGTCGCATAACCATTATTTTTAAGATGGAAAGAGTTACGGAAGAAATGGGAATTTCGAATTAAAATATCGAATTTGTAAAACTTACAACTTGAAAAAAGTTAAGATTAAAAATAATGTTCAATTTGTTTCGAGAAAAGCTGTCTTTGTATAATGTACTACTGTGTACAATGTTCCTTAAATCCTCATTAATAGTATTATTAGGAGTAAGAAAAAAACTCTAGAAAACAGAGTCACCAATATAATAATAACCTTTTGATGCCATAATATTATTGTATTTTAATCTTAGGCATATTTAGTGTACATGTTTAAAATGTCTTTTTGTATGAAAATGAACTGTTATTTAACTTTGAACAATATTCAAAATTTTTTATACAAAATAAACCAAAATTAACAAGTTTTGGCATTAATAAATTAAGAAATACCTATTTAAAAGCAAAATAAATAATTACTGTTTTCGTGTTATTTTCACTTCATTTCAAAGAAATCATAGCAGAGTTGAGATCTTTATGCAAAGAACTTGAACAGCTCATGATGCATCAGAGGAAAACCTGAGCATGTAACAACAATAATTTTGAGCATCCTTCAAGGTAAGGTAAGAAAAAAAAATTCATTCCAATACTCCATTCTGGACCTTCAAAACTAAATCATTATTACTGTAGACTAAACTAATCATTACTTCAGTGAAAGACATATAATTTACAAAATAGCAGTCACAAATTAAATTTTATTACCGTCCACAGTCGACGTCCCGCACACGTCAGTGGTTTTGCTTTCTTTGCTTATTCCATTAAAACCACTTCCTATTAAACGGGGTTCGTATCAGAAACTTACAGCTGTCCAATTTCGTAAGCACTTTTTGCCATCAAAAACAAAATTAATTTGGCCTTTATTGGAAATGGCAAAGTAGTGATCTGCGTCATGCATACAGAAGCACGAAAATGCTATGATGAAAGTGAATCAGACAGAATCGCGTGTAAGAATACTGTTTGTCGGAGAAAGTTGAGAAATACTCATAGTACTTCAACTCAAATGAAGTAAAACAGAAAGACTGACTGAGACCTTGAGTTACTGTTTATACGCGTTAGTATATAATGAAGTCTGTTACATCCACCCGACACTCCTTACCTATAAACTGAAACTTTACTTTTGGCTTAAACACTTAAAATGAATGTCTGCTCTGCTAATATTTTGCAACTCTGTGAACGAGTGGGAGTTGATTGGATTGAAGTGGGAGCGGTCATTGTAAATCAGCCATCATCTACCTAAATGATCTGCTAACTACATATGACCTGAAAACATGCAATATATCCATGTTCCTCATGACTGCTCCACGTTTCAACCATTAAACCAGTTTGTGTTGTACTAATGATTGTTACAAAATTGCACAAGGAAATAATTTACAAAAGGATTCTGAAATAATGTCCTGTCTAGTTGCCTAAAAATAAAATACATTATTTTTTTGGTAAGAAGAAAGAAAATTTGTTGAGATTTCGTTATTTTGATACTGAAATGGACGTTCGTGTGAAAGTCAAGTGTGCGTCAATTTTCTTGCTTTGTTTTTTGACCTATAATGATGAGTTGTACATTATTTACCCAAGAAAATTCGTTATTGTGCTAGCTAATCGCATGCCAAAATGTCGATCATAGTATTTTGTACAAATTTTGGAATTTGTGTTTAGCTTGATGATCATTAATCACTTTTTGCCTCCTTGAGAGTAGTTTCCATATTTTTATGGAAAACTCAAAATGTTGACAAGTTTAAATTTACATCAATCTTGCAAAATGTTTGAAAAGTAATATAGTTTCAGAATGTCTCAAGTCAGCAGGAGTTGTCAATCCAAAACTCAACTTTCTGGCATTAAAGTTTCATGCTTTGTATTCCAATGCCGAAAGCAAATTTGCAAGGTCATTGTTGTGTGAAAGAAAGTACTATTAACTTAAAAGTTATTGAGAAACAGCAAGTTTTGAATTGAATTTTCTGTTGTAATTTAAACCATTGCGCAATACTACACGAGAAAAGTATCAACTTCAGCTGAAATTTTCTTGCATAATCTCTTATGCAAAAAAGCCTCGATATTTACCTTTTCAATTATTCATGTTGTAGTTTCAAGTTTAAACTTCGACGTTCACAACTCAAAAACTTGGGCACACAGATAGTGTTCAATTGGGAAATTTTTTGCTTTCTTCAAAGTGGGCCAAATTCTGTGTATGGTAGGTGTACCAAATGTGAAACATTTATCTCTTGACGCCCCATATTGATTGGGAACTAGCTTTCACGTTCGTATAATATGCTTTCAGTTTCAGAAGAAATGTACGTGGAGTGCGAGAGACACACAAATAGCGGAAGAGGGGTTTCTGTTGTTCTCACGAAAACGAAATTCTTCTGCCAAACCATTTTTTTGTGGAAATGTCTGATAAAGTACATACCTAGATACAGCTTTTGTTGCGCACTGTATTACTTCCATTTGGGCAGTTTGCAAAGTTATAGAGAAAGAAGTAGCATTTCTTTGAGCTGGTTTTCTGGAAGCTATTTGGGCTCAAATTTTGCATTAGATGGTGGAATGGGGAAGAGCAATGGGGTTGTCAGAAAGACATAAATCGAATTTCGGTTGACGTGAACATAATAAATATACACACTCACGCATGTGGGCATTGGACATACACAATGGTGCTCACACTGAACGTAAAAGTTATAATGAAAGCGATGGGAGTCGGGAAAAAGTATAAAACGCAAACATTACAAGTCTATAAGACCATAAGCGCTGAGAAGTACTGGTAATAAAACTGCAAAGTAAAAGAAAACGAAAGAAAATAAGAGCGTTACTTTCAACCAGTGAGTTTGTTTGTTCCAGTGGCAGCAAAAGAAGCCACAGAAAAGAAGAAAAAAAAGCTTCAAGCTGCGCGTTTGTTTCTCTATTCTAGTTTCAGTTTCTATGTACTTTGTGCTATTTGTCTGTATGCACGTCGTGTCGTCGTACCATGCAAAACTCGCTACAATTTTCATTTAGCGTTGCACATTGTTTATTATTATTGCTTTTTCTACACCTACATATAGCTACGTGAAAATGTGTGTACTTTCGTACGTATGCATTTTGACTTTCATTAATTTTTACAATGTTTTTTTTCCTCCGTCGGCTCGCGTTTCTCTCTAAAAATAGTACCGAGTGCAAACACTGTGGCTGACTGTCGGTCTGCGTGGTTTAATTTTAGCTTTAAAAAGGCCAGAGAACTTATTTTTCATGTTAACCGTACTAATGTTGGCGAAAAAGTGAACCGCGTTGATTGGCTTGAATGGTAGTAGCGACGGTGTTTGACAGTTGTTGTTGATCATTGCAACTTTGCTACTGAAAATGCTCACGTTTCAAGTCACGTTGACAGTTTTTTGTTTGGAGAAATTAGGATTTTAAAACCATTTCTAGCTTTGTTGGGCGGGCGCGACCGTTTACCACTGCAGACTTACACGAAGATCGCAGGTAGAGTTCATTTCTACCGCATAGTCCATGCAAGAGGCAAAATGAAAATGAGCTTAGCTGATGATGGAGTTAAAGTTTTCCATTGTAGCAATAACATTGCACTTGTGGTGACAACGTTTTCATATATTTTAAAAGCATAAATGTGCATATCAAGATTTTATTACATTAGTCAACACGACATCACAATAAATCCAAACTTAACACAGGACTCGCGCTGACGCGGTCTTTTGTCGCTATAAGACCGACAGACTGAAAATTGCCATTATCAGAGCGTCTGGACGGAGAGTAAAATTTTCGTAAAAAGTCGGATTTTTCAAGCATTGTTGTTGTAGACACTCTACTGGTTCCATTGTTGACATCAAAAGCACTTCCGTCCGTAATATCCTTTTCATTTTCTCTCAACTGAATTTCCTGTTTGCATTCCAGCAGCAAGTCTGAAATTTATGAAATAAAGGAAGCTTGTTTGTTTGAAATTATCAACTGAAGGAGAAGGATGCCATGATACTTACGAGAAATGCCTGGAATAACATAAAGTGTATTTTGTAAAACACCCAGGCTTGGCGTAAAGTTCACCAAAGTTCATATTATTCAGGAGAGCATGTACATTATGTATGTTTACTTTATGGAACCGGAAAAGAAAATAGACATTTCGACGTGACGTGCAACAACAAAAACAATCTGCTTTTGGAAAACATAGATTCCATCAGGGGTCCAAAAGCGACAAAATTACTTTTTCGATAACGCCCCTGCGTTACAATGAAATATTTAAATGATTTTGCCTTCAGTAGAGAACGAAAACTCTTGCAATTAAAGTGTAGCATTATTATCATCACATTTAAGTACAAACAACAACTTCCTGATTTGAACATACCAAAAGAAACTTGTTGTTACATTTATATCGACAACTAATATTATTTTGGAATGTTTACCGTTACTGCAATGTTTGTTTCCTTTACCTGCAGTTCGATATAGCATGCATTGCTGAAAAATGCCAATCAAGCTGTAAAATGTAGAATTCACGCCATTTCTTTGTTTCCAAACTTGAAAGGAATGGTAAATGACTTGATTCCAATTTATATTCCTTCCGTGTTGTTTGTTTTCGATTTTTCTTTCCGTACTACTTACTTTCTGATTTTGATCGTCACTTTTCCTCAAGGCCTCTTCATTTTGGCTATCTTCACCTCCACTAATGCGGATCTTCTCTCGCTTCTGTTTCTCTGGAATATTCAACTGACAAATCCTTCGCCATTCTCGTTGAATTTTTCTCACCACTTTTGCACCTCTGGCTTCCTCTTCTAGAGCTAGTTCATGATCACGCGTTTTGATTTGGAATAGCAAGTCTTTGATAGGTAGCACATCTGTGTTCAACAACCCATTCATATTTCTCAGTACTTTCTCCCATCCAACTGCTGTAGTAGTCTCTTCACAGTTATCAAGGATCAAATGTCTTATTGTTTCCAGACATCCACTTGTCACTGGAATATCAGTTAGGACAATTTGTATAAAGTGTACAAAAAATGTACATCATAATAAAATATCCATGCTCCCTTAAACAAGTACACAATAAAAGCTTTTTGAGCTTTTTACAATCACGCGCATCCAAGCTACTACTACTGGTTACTTGTCTTACAATAAAAATCTCTAGAATCCGTAAAATCCGACAAAGTTTTATTCATCTGTTGCTGTGTAGTTGTGCTCCATTTCCTGTTACCGTTCGGTTTTTCCTTATCATCATAATCATCGTCACGTTTGAAAAATCCTTCTCTGGAAGAATTATGGATTTGACGTCTTCCATAGTAAAAGTCATGGGACTTCCTAGAGCTGATGTAATCTCCAAACAAAGAAATCAATTGCAAATGAGCACACGCCTTTATGTTTCTCTGCTCTGTCTTTTTCCCTAACGATGTTTTCTGCTTCCTCAAAAGTTTTACTTCGCTACGAAAGACGACTGATTCCTTGCAATCTTCTATTGCGGATTGGAATTGTGTACAAAGCCGACGAATGGTTTCAGACACGGGATCAAGTCTACTCAAACACTCGAGCAGAATTTCCAAGGCCTCGTCGTTCCTGAAGGTGACATCAAAAACATTATACACCCTGGACAAATATCGAATGAAGTAGCCATAAAGTATTAATACACCATCTGCAGAAAATCAAAAAAATACCAGAAAGAAAACTTCCATTTAGGAAATTTGGGAAAGTACTCCTTTTTTTATACAGACAGTAATACTAGCAACAAAACATCAATTTATATGAGATATGCATTGCATCAAATCTTTTGGGATCCTGGACGCTAATGAAAGAATTTAGACGACACTTGGTCTAGCAAAGGATGTTCGTCTGTTTAGGTGAGCAAGTTTTTTGCAGCAACAGTGCAATTTGTCTGTTTCTGTTAAGGTTTGCTTGCACTTGGTTATGTACGACAAAAGTAAAGTTTGCTCCTTGTTGACAAAACCAATAAAAATGTAATAATAGGAACGATGTGAAACTGTGCATACGTTCACAAAAGTGCACGTAAGCTATGACATTTCTGCACTACAGCCATATTATACTCGGCATTTTCAATTCAATTGAATGAAAGTTTTTTCCAACTACTAAACTTTTACTCGGGGGAGTCTTCCTAAACTTGTCAAGCATTTACCAACTGTTGACTGGTATGTAGTTTGTCTGTACATCCTACACACTGTTCTTGTACACAATACTCACGTTATGCTTGTTCTATAAAGCTAATGCAGACTATTTGCTGACTAACTGATTCTAAACTATTTTAATTTCATTTTTAAAAACACGTTTTGCTTCAGCATGAAGCTATGATTCAATCAACTTTAATTTTAGCATTCCGTGAAAACCCAACTTTGTCCCGTAAAAAATCTAAACTTAGTATTGTATTCACTTAACCGTTTACATAAAAATTGTCGTATACTTAAGTTACTACTGATTAATTGATTAGTTACATAATGGTGCTCACTTTGATTCCATCAAGATCCTTAACATCAAATGAGCTTGTTCTGCAGCAGAACTCATCCCATGTCCTTTATCCACCCTGTCATATTCTATGCGTGTTAGTTGGCCATCTTGAAAAAGGTAATCAAGCAAAGGTGACAGCCCTTCACTCTTTGTAATTGTTGTAGTTTTGTCAGCAGAAGAATTACTACTCGTATTTGTATTGCTATTATTACTGCTGCTTGTCGCTAACAAGGAAGAGACTGGCGGTGGTGAAAGTATGCTTTGAATTATTGAATTTTCATTTTCTTTTATTGCTCTCTTTAAGAGACTGTCTTGATTACTAGAATCACTGCTGTCATGCTTGGATTGATTGTTGCTCCTGTACTCCTCGGGTACTACTCCGAAATCCGAGTCCGAGTCTGTCAATGACATTGACTCGTCTGAAGTGTAGTCATCATCACTGGTGATCATTTTTATATTCGTCTGTAAATGAAGACACATTCATGATAAATAAAAAACAAAAAGACATTTATGTACGTAGGCATCTATGCTTTTAGTGCCAGACAAATAGGTAAATGCACACATTTACTAAATGTTCATGCAGATATTACATCACATACTACCTATATATAAACATTTCATGCATTTAATCATAAGTTTGTAGGTTTATACTTTCCAGCCTCCCTTCAGCTAGATAAATGAACAATCTTGAAAGCACAAGGGTTCCTTCCAAAATGAAAACCTAATAAAATCAAATAATTGAGTTTTGCCAGGAATAAAATAAAAGTTACAAAACAACTAAAAAGAGCTGAAGAATATATTAGATGTTATCTGCATCATTTTACATACCCTCTCAATGTAAACTTTCATTCATAGGTAAGTTACTTTTTTGTAGCATTGCGTGTTTTTCCTTTTTTGCATTACTTGGTTTACATGAGTTACCCTTCAAAATTTCATGTGATTTCTTCTTTCCTTTCACTTCTCTGATATGTTGCAGTCCAATAAAAAAGGAGACCATACCAACTCTATACTACTATTGTAACAACAAAACAAAAAGTTTACAACTCGGAACAATAAAGTGAACGAAGGTCAAGAGGCTGGTCATGCAGTCTCTGTTAAAGAACAAAAGTCATAAAACAATTTCCTCTAAAGTAACTATTGGAGTAAACTCTAAGTGCTCATTTAAGCTTTCACTGGCTTTACTACTGTATAGTTTGCTTGCTCTTCTAGTAGTATTAGTGGAGGTCAACTGGTCAACACAGCATTCTATTCACGTACGTTCCTTATTGGATTAGCTTTGCTATTATTATTATTACTACCGTTTTCCATGTATAAATATACTATGCACTTTAAAAACAGTCTGTTCTGCTGCATACACTGAAGACAACAACAAAAAAGTTGTAAAATATGCCAATTCTTCCGAAGCATTGGACGCTGTTTTCATAAAGTTCATCACGAACATGACATTCACATTTTGGCGAGAGAAAGGAATTCAGTTGGTGCAAGTGCAGGAAGTACGTAGTTCACTGACGTATGTGAGAAACATATTTTTAAGAAACTTTTCACTTAAGTAGCAGTCAAAGCACAAAAAAGTAGTAATACAGTTTTTCCAAACGGATTTATTGTTCGTGACACATACATCAAGCTCTTTATATAACTTATTTAGTAGGGGAGTCTGACTTCGTGCAAAGTGTTTTTGACACTGATGTGAATATAAAGAAAAATCTGATACCTATATTAGAAACTTAATATGCATAAGAACAGCATGAATACTACATGAGTAAATAAAGAAGAATGTAAATTGTCAAATGCATTCCAATACTGAATTGGAACGGGGCGGGGTAAGGGAGAAACAGATTGAAAATTAACTACCCATCGATATTTGATAATTTTAT
>JAHZMZ010002864.1:0-14344 GCA_027743805.1 Lepidocyrtoides sp. E14 | reverse complement strand
GCTGCCATTATTTTCAACATGTTTGCAGCATTATTGTCCATGCATCATTCTTGCGAAAGGATAAATGGGAGCCACCACAATTCACACTCTTATTAACAGTCAAGCAAGGCGCTACTACCGTGCATGGCATGACATGCAAGAATAACCCTTACGGATTTTGATAAAAGTCATGAAGATTATGACGACAATAATGTGTGATGTGTAAATGAAGATAATTTGTGTGATGACGATGATTTGAAAATATTTACTTACGTTGTTTTTCTGTGCATACTGTCTACCTAAATGCTACAGTACTTTGCAGTTCGCATTACCTACATTTTCATTTTTATGTAGTCACCTTTTCTTTCTTTTCCTCTTGACATGACAGAGTGGCCTGTTGGCCGGTTTCAATAATTTTTGTAGCAACCAACCAAGCACTCCTCAGCTTGGTGTTGTTGTGTTACTAAACATCAATGTTTCTTTAATAATATTTTACCTGTGCAACTAGCTAGTTGTATAGTTGCGTAGAAAATGTATAGATACTTGTACAAATGGACTGTAGCAATCTTGTTCAACTATGGACTCATCTCAAGAAGACGTAATGCTTCAAGGAATTTACCGTATGAGCCAGTCCCGTTACACCTTTTCTTTTGGACTAAGATGAAAATGATGAGATGGTGGTTGTTTGTTGGTAGTCTCTGTCTCACTTTTCTTTGTAAGTGTACTGGTATGGTGTTGAGCACAGCTAGTCACGGTACTACTCCGAAACTATTTTACTCTTTCAAGCCTTTCAAGTTGGACCTTTTGCATGGTAATATGTATAATATTATGGTGCCATCATGATCATGATCATGCTAAAACGTTACTGACTTGATTCACTGAATAATAATAAAAATCCTTTGCTGTAGCCTACCGTACCACCGTACCAGTGAACTCAACTTGTGCATTTGCACACATTTTTTTCCCTTAAAAAATGGCAACTGCAACAAGTTGTACTATTTTGAATGTACATTATTTAGGTAGGGATTGTGTTCTACGCCACGATATGATGCACGTGAATCGAGAGGCAGGTTGATTATTTAGTACAGTTCAGTACCTGTTGCTCCGTTTCTTTCTTTTTACGATCTCAATCAACAAAATTTCTGCATTTCCGTGTCCTCCTCCGTAATGATAAATGTTAAAAGGATGCGAAATACTCATAGTAATGATACCAGCGCAGACAGGACAGGAAAAAGGCATTTGAAATTCACATCCCCGTCTTTGGGTCGGGTTGGTTTTTTATAAAATGATGACTTAAACCTAAAAAAAAATATTTTCAACACAGTCATCATCAGACATTATTTACTATACACAACACAATCATCATAGCTGTATGTGTAAACATGACATTCATGATGACTTTTCTGAGTAGTGCGTACAGTTTGACTTTCTACTACCATGTTTACTTTTATTCAGTTGTCACCATTTTGATTTTTGCTTAAGTAGTTGATCCGCCGACGTCTCTGTCTGATTTCCCTTCGAACGTGCTTTACATTTTATTGCGTCTCGTAGGAGAGAACAGACTAATGGAAGTGTAACACATATAGCGTCATGTCCCTAATGCAAGATTAGTTCCTGGCATGTCCTGAATGTATGTGTGTAAGAAAATATATACCTTTGCAGAGGATTGAGTGACAGTACCCTTTTCTTTTATCGCATCTAATTTATTTCTAATGATGATAAATATGTAAATAAATAAGGACAGGCTAATAATGAAGCATGAAAACGATAATAATAGCACACAAAACAGCATGCCATTTCAACTCGGCAGACGTAAACATAACTAGAAAAGGTGTAGTAAAAGGAATCAGGGACTCTGTGTGTCATCATATATTTCTGTGTATTCAAGCACAGTCTACCACATTTTAAGACATTCACATGTGCACGTTTAATTTAAAAGGATACACATGTTGATTTTGTATAAAGCAAGTCATCCCTAAAATTTTTAAAACAGACGAAGAGTGGTCTATTGTTTGGACTATATATGACAGACAGTACTATCAAGCCTTGATACAGACCTATCGGAAGCCTTATTCTGAATCCCCTTGATTGGGTGGGATTGTTCCTCACATTTTTTTGTTATTCAAGCTTGAATTACCAGAAAGAAACCCCAGTCTTAGAATAGNCAGAAAGAAACCCCAGTCTTAGAATAGCTATTCTAAGAACCGAACTGACGGAACATTAGGACATTTTTGGCAAAGTATTTTTTCCATGTTTTCTACCTAATTTGGATAACAACATTTTCTTCAAATTCCATGTAATATCTGTACTTATGCCGACAATGATATCAAAATGGTTTTCCTTCGTTGATTTCCCGAGAATTAATTCAACCAATAAATACTTAGGAATCTCGCTGTTAAGTGTAAACTACTTTTTTTGCACACTGTTAAGCTAACTTGTTACCTGAACATTTCAATAAACAAGCCGTATTATTGTCTTGAAACCAACATTGTAGATGAAAAGAGTTACGGGATTCTTTTTTCTTATTGTTGACAAAAGGTAAATTAAGAGTCAACCAAAGAGTGAGCATAACTCTCACATCAGCACCGCTTTCGGTTCATTGGATCTTGCAAAACTGAAATCGATTGAGATTGGATCTTCTCTTGTTGCTGTTGTTGGCGTGATAGCGATAATGATATGAAATTATACACTGCAATCTTGCTAACTTAAAAAACTTACCGTATCTTAAAACACTAATGCAGCATGCTCATATATGATAATGATTAGCAGATAAGTTTATTCTTGGTCAAATCAAGCTTGAGGGAGTTCACATTTTAGTGACGCTATTATGATATTATTACCCATATGAAGGTGACGGCTGTGATCCTCATTTAATCTTGGCACTGATTCAGTTGACTGATAATACTATTTCGATGTGGATGGATGACATAAAAAATACAAAGATGATTTAGTGGCTACCTAAATATACGCATACATAATGCATATAAATTTAAACTGCACGGGGTACAAAGTACAGCAATGTCACAGTCAGAGTAGTTGTAAAAAACAGCCATTAGTCAATTACCTGTAGGCACCATAAAAAAGGCTGCATCTTTTTCTCCACGAGAAGCAGCCCTAATGAAGCGGTACAACATTTTGGCAATGAATAAATTACATGAGAGCAGAAACAGTGGGATCGTACATCTTCTCATTCGTCTCCCTCCTCCTTTGAATAATGAAGGCAGTGACGTTGACAATATTAACGTAGCAAATGTAGCGTTATATAGACCCTGCGCCAGGTTGCTGCTGTTTTTCTAACCTGTACCGGTACTTTTATGATTGTTCATTGGTATTTTTTCGGTTTCAAAATGAAAGAATGTTTTTTGATCACCAGGTCTGTGGAGTAAAATGTGTGAAATGAACAAGCAATTTGAAAGCTACAAGAAAATAAATAGGACAGGATTCATATTTGTTAGGTCTTTTTTGTTGTGAGGTCTTACCTGCCTTTTTAATCATTCATGTCATGAAACAAGAAAAAAAACTGGCCCTAGAATGCGATTTAATTCGGATTTTCCAACGAAACGTTTTTACATATTAAATACCCAACTACTACTACTAACGCATTTACTGGGAATGAGAGTTTTCACCAGTTTAAAGTATAGCCATTTAATAATTTTCTGTTTTGTTGCTGTTTTCAGATATGGGCCGAGGAATGATTGTTCTCTTTATCTTGGCCTTTGTTTTTGTGTTCGTTGCCTTTTGGACCGGTGTCGCTGGGTGTTGGAGGAGATCGTCCGGAAATATCACTGCCACTGCTATTCTAATGCTTCTTACCTGCAAGTTGACAATTATTGCATTTTTAATAATTTCAGAAAACACGCAGTAAAGAATGCAATGTTGGAGGTCATTTATATTATGGACATTTTTTCACATAATTAATTTTTGAATAATTTAGGCCTTTTCAGTGCTGGAGGCATGGGACTATGGCATGGAGTGGAGTATTATGAAACTGAAAAATTGACTGGAAGCAACTACTTCAAGGATTGGCCGCAGGTAAAAAAGAGACGCTTAACGGCAAAAAGTTAATTTTAAATCTATGTTAAATGGTAACTATTTACAAGTAGGATTTTCAACTTCAAGTACTTGTAAAGTCGTTACCAAAAGGGAACGACCTGTCATTTTGGAAATATATATGAATCACGACTAAATTATAAATTTTTATTACTAACTAATCAAAGACCATGACAGAATCATATGTTTTAAAGAATTTTGAAAATAAAAATTTGTAGCCATTGAAAGACCACTCCTCCTACGCCTTGGACTGGTCATTCTATTTATCATGGCTGTCAGTCGGTTTTAGCCTTGTATCCGCCATTTTATTTGCTGGAGCAGCTACTTGTCTTAGTCGTGAAAACGACAAAATGGCCTACGCCCAAAATCAATACTTCATGACAGGTTAATTTAAATGTCAATTTTTACCAATTCTTGCTATAACTAACCCTTTTTTGTTTTGTTTTTAATGGCTGATTGATTGATGCTGATGCTACTACTATTCTCCTGTGTGCCTTTGGCTGTTGTTGTTGCTTGCTGCCGCCTGTTACGTTGACCCACTACTACTACTACTACTACTACCTATTCTACTGCTACTGACAAATAAAAAAATATATTTCATTAACCCGAAATTATTATTTTTACTACCTCTCTAACAAAATAACAAATGTTAACAACCGCTGCTTCTCTACTACTATTACTACTACTACTACTCCATAACTGAATGACGCCTGCAACCTATAATGCGATTTACAAAATATGCAAATGAAGGGCCTTAAGTCCGTATCAGTTTGGTCCTATGACTGGTCGTATGTTCTCGCTTGGATCGGAGTGGGATGGGCTTTGATTGCTGCGATCCTCTTCTCAGGTGCTGCCGTCTGTCTCCGCGGCGAGAACAGTTTCGGTGGCCTTGAGAATCAACATTTGCACTACCTTATGCCGGGTAAATCATTAACAAAATCATAAAACATTAACACATAATTTCGCTCCTCTCTTGGTCCAAATTTTTTTTGAATTTTCATCAGCTTTTTGAAAACTCATTTCCTTTCAAGTTGTACAAGTCAATATTTCTATCAATGTAACTGAACGCTTTGAAATGCTTACCACTTGCGTTTGCGTCAGTAACTAGTTTTTAATCAAATGAAAGAGAAATGTACCTTCTTGAAGTTCTCTGCGCTATATGTTATTTCAAAAAAGGAAATGCACGCAAGTTTATTTACACCTCCCACCCATTTTTCTAGCAAGCTGAGCTGTCCCTACACCCTATACATACGTACTCAGATTTACGATTAATCGTTTTTTTTTGCATATCGGAAAGCGAAGATAAAGATGAATTTTATAATTACATGCATGTTCACTCACATGCACAGTTTTATAAAGCAAGGCAATTAGCTAATCTATGGTTGATCGATCAGTTTTATATGGTGTGTCTATCGACCTTGGTCTGTTTTTTATCAATGAATGAAATGTGCATTTTCCTAGCAAGCTAGACCATAAAATATTAGCAAATTATTTTTCTTGCTTTTGTTGGTTCCCTTGTTCGTGTTCGTAATAAGATATAAGATATAACATTAGGCTTCTCGATATCAGAGAAAGTGAAAAGGAAATTAAATAGGGCGGACAGATTAAAATCATCTTTGAGTAATTTTAATATTTTGCTGAAGAAAGAAATCAAGACTACCCAATATTATAGTTTCTCATTTCTTAAAATGGTAAACACCTACCCCCTATATGGTAAATGATATAAGAAAAGCATTGTACAGGCAGCTAGAAATACCTAATAATACCGCGTGTGTTTCTTTCAAAGAATGAATATTTGTGTAGAAACAGAAAAACATAGCTTTTATTTCAAATCTTACATTAATATTAATTACTGTTTACAGTATATTCTAACTCCTAAATAACTTCAGTAATCTTGTATGGTATAGAGCAGGGAATTAACCAAAACGATAATCACTTTTACTGTTTTCAAGTTATTATTACTTCATCTATCTCGAATGCAAAGCACATTTATTACCATTTTTTGGCGATAGTGAGTGGTTAAAAAACGCACAACTTTTTTTTCTGAAGATGCACTGCACACTAGCACCCTAGCCTGTTTAAAGCAGGTTGGCTCGTTTGTTGGCATAAATTCAAATTTAATCGACACTGCAACCACAGACGTTGAAAACGAACTAACCGTTTAAAAATAGTATGACTATATTGTTAACATACATAAATACGCGTACATTATCAAGTAGTAATTATATATTTAATTAGTAGATATTAATATGTACTGCTACCGTATTTATTAGCGCATTATTATTGTTTGATTAGTGTAGCTACAAAATTCAGACATTTTTTTAAAAATAAAATACAGGTAAATGGTAAATTGCATGTAATGAGTAGACTTTAAATTATACTTGAAAAAGTAATCGGAGAAATTGTACTTAGATTAAGATGTTGCTCGTTATTTGAAAATTCGGTAGTAAAAAATTACAGTTATTAGAATATTACAGCAATTGCTTTAGCTTTAGCAATTAATTAAATCTGATCAATCCTAAAATGTCAACAAAAATGGAAATCTACATTTAAATTCTTAGGTTAAAAAGGACAGACCTTTTGACTCCCACTACTTCAGGCTACTGCTAAGGCTTCTAATGAAGTTACTTTGCTTTCATTTCATGTTTGATGGGGAGCATTCGAAAACGTATGCCTTTGCATGGTTTATCAACTGACTGCCGAAATGATATATATTAGTTCCATTCTCCAGTAGTAAAACACTAAAAAGCGTTTTCAGTACAACTAAATTTTATGTGGCGCTTCTGGGTTTTTAAACTAGTTTTGTTATTTTAATCGAAGCTAATTCATTTTATTATTATATTATCTTATATTGCTAATTAATGATTGCTGATTTTCCCACTAATTCTTTTCATTTTTTCCCTGTGCGCATGCTGCTTGCAAAAATAATTTGCATTAACTGTCGCCTAATCTGAAGCTTTTTTATGTGTACTTTTCTTGTTCATTTGAAGAATGCAAGTGTTTATTTTTTTCTCTGAAAATTTTCAGTTTACCCTCAGAAACAACCTGGATACGCCTACGGATATGCTTACCCAACCCCATACGCCTATGCTCAAAGTACACAGTACCCCTACAACTACTAAAGACACTCCACAAACTACGGTCCAGTCTAACGGATTTTCAATTTGTCTTTTTTTTGCAATTTTCGTATCTACTCAAACAACGAAATTTCTTTTATACTCAGACCGAGTTGTTCAAAACTAAAACCAAATAAGTTTTCATCGGCCTACTTTCACCTTTATTATGACTATGTTTTGTAGAAATCCAGTATTAATTTATTTCGAAATTGAGCAAAAGAAAACTTTCTTGTAATCTGACTGGTCTCTTTAATTTTTTTTATACATCTGATATAAAATACTGACATCGTATTTAAACTTGTGAAACTCACAAAAAACACAACGTACGAGCAATCTGGATTAATAGTGTATCGTAATAGCCTTTTGTTTGATATACTAAGGAACAAACAAACTTGAAGAAATTGCCATCAATTTAGTTGTAATGTATGTACTAAAACTATAGTTTAATTAAAGTAATACGATAGATGATTATAATAACAACGGTTGTTTTATATTTTATATTTTAAGAGTGCATTACGTATAGGTAGGTTTGACTCTAATGCTTAAGTTGCCTGTAATTTTTATTGACTTTCGATTTTTCTATAGCGTTGCCGATAATAAGATTTTCTGGATGGATTATGTATTGTCAAGTTAAGTGGTCATTTATATTTTGTGTCAGTATAAATATATGGATGAGAATGAGAAAGAAAAAGAAAAGGAAGAAAGGTTTATATGCAATTTGTGTACACTGTATGTGTGCGTAGATTGGTTATATATTATGCAAAGCTTACAATAGACTGTAGTAAATACTTTTCATTCTAAAAATGTAGCAAATTTTAATATTCTAAATGTATAATTCAGCAGGGAAATGACTTTTTAATTGTCAAAATACATAAAACAGTAGTAGATATTATTATGATGATGATGTTATGTAAAACTTTTTCTAATGTCTGTTTTAAACTTCTTTTTTTTTGACAATCGCATACAAAATGCTATATATTTGAGCAGCAACTATTATATTACTATTATTATAATTAAAATTACATACGAGAGATGAATATTAAACATACGTGTATAAACTTTTGTTGTTAGAAAAGGTTTCAAGTAAGATTTTTATTTCTCCATCGACGTAATCATGTCGTGGCGTGTCTACAAATTATTGCATTTTTTTACAATATTTTGATTCTTCACACATGGTAAATATTATTTAGATACATAGGTTGATACTAGTAGTAATATATATAGTTCTCTGTTAATTCCTAATTAACAATAAATCTTGTACGTGTTTCAAAATCCGTTTCAGCATATGTCATATGCTAATGAGCTCATTTATATAACACGCTGTAAAATCATTAAACTACAACATAAATCTACAATTTATGTGCAGGACTTTATACAACGAATATAAACTTTATATATATATGCTATGCAATTGCAATACTTGGATAAAGGTTGCATAGAATTATTATCTTTGGAGAAGAGACACACAAGTGTTTGTATTAGATAAACTACTAGAACTGCAGTTATTGACGTACAATTAAGTTGACATGTTATAACAAAAAGCTGTTTGAAATTGAGTAATTTTATTAATAAAAAGTATACAAAGAAAATATTTAAAATTTTATCTTCTTCAAAATAAAAAAAAATCATCAGGCAAGTGTCATTTAATTACATGTCATGTAATTTCACATCATTATCTCCTAATGGTGCGCTAACTGAGGACGTATTGTCATCAAGCTCCAAATACATGAAAGAGAGATCAACGCTTTGGAACTGGGACGAATCCTGTGGAACTTCCTCTGCCTCGTCTTCCTCATCCTTCATGTTATTTCCTGCATAGGCAATGCATTTCAGACTCCATTCTCCAGTGTCTTCATTCCATAGAGTAGCTTTCTCGATTAGTTGTTGATAATTTTTTGGAATAAAGCTATCAATTATGACATTTTGATAGTTTAGTTCTTTACTCAGCTTGTGAACACTTTCCAACAGCGTATCTGCCTCTTCCTTGTATTCCATTTTTCTATTGTGAAGCTCATTTTTGGACTGTTGGTATTGATTGTACAGTTTTCGAACTTTTTTACTTAGCAAGAGATTCTGTTCTTGGCAATTGATAATTTGCTCCTCGAGAGAGACGCGCTCAGCCTCTTGCAGAGCCAGATGGTTTTGCAATTGCTTTTCCTCCTCTCGTTTTTGTTGGATTTCTTTCATTGATCTCTGAAGAAGCTCCTCTTGTTCTTGTGATTTGTCCAAGAGATTTACCCCTCCAACAAGAATTTTTTTCTGGAGGGACTCCAGGCGGTCGTGAAGCGTACGCTTTTGCTCTTCGTGCTGTCTAAAGGCGTTTTCCTTTTCTTTTAATTCCGTTAGCGCATCCGTTCTCATTTTCGCTTCTGTTCCTAGCGTAGCATTCAGTCTAGCTTGATTTTCCAGCTCACCTTTAATGTCCAAAATTGCCGTTTCGGAAGCTACCGGATTTGTAAAGTCATCGCCACCTGCACCTGTTTCTGCCACGTTTTCATCTCCCTCGCTAACTTCATCCTCGTCAATTTCACCTTCATCATCTTCTGGTTTAGGCAAGTCTGATGAGGGACCCCAGCTTTGAATAAATGACGGATAAATTTTATTCAAATGAGGGTATTGAGAGTGCGACAAATTTTCAATACTTTCATTGACCACTTACTGCCAAATCTACCAAGTTTAGCTTTCCCATCCGAAGTGAGTTTTTTGCTGGGCCACCATCCGTGGAACATTCTACAACAATACTAAAGATGGCATGAGATCTTGAGCTAACATGATTCATTTGTGTGGAGGCAACCGATCCTACAAATTTTTAAAACGCATTAGGAACCATCACATCATTCACATCCTTTTTGTTACTTGCAATTGAGGCTTATTATAATGTGTCTTACTATTTTTGTTCCCAATGGTCATCACCCGATCCATGTCATTGGCATCACGAACAACGATGGATGTCAACTCTTTGACGTACACTTCTCTCTCCTTGTTCTCTTTCAGTTCTAGAAAATGACCCTGATCTTTGGACAAAAGGTCCCTTATATTTTCATTGTATATTTCCAAGTATGAGCATCTTACTAAAAACCTGTTAAAAATCCATACAAGTTTAAATGACCGTCCACTAACCACACTACTACTATATGGTTAATTCCGTAAAAAAATAACTGCTTGTGAATGTCGCCAAATACATACCGTTGTCCCTCTCCAGCTTTTGCAATGCTGGTAAAAATTTGTGCGAATGAATTTGGTATGATCCCTTTAAGCTCAGGTACATCATTAAGGCCCTCCATTGTAAACGTTTTACCAGTTCCTGTTTGCCCATATGCAAAAATTGTTCCATTGTACCCTTCCAGCACATTTTGGACAATAGGACGAGCAACAGCATTGTAGACGTCTGCCTGAGCGGATTGCGTATTAAAAACGTGATCAAAGGAAAATGTCTTTGTTTGATGATCACCCGTAAGCTTATCTGGAGGTGAAACGGCTACAGTGTTAGAGCTACTGTCCATCTCGACAATTACTTTGCACTTCTTGTCCAACTCTTTTTTACTTAGCGGTCTACATCTAACCACTACTTTGATATTCTCGGCAGGTTCTGCTGACACGGAGGATTCTCTTTCAATAATTGCGTCGAGATCAAGACCACCAAGTGGTGAAGTTGCCTCTGTACCTGCCATTACTGAATGGAACGACAAGTTTACCCGTTTGTAACGTGAACCTTGCTAGCTATTACTTTGGAAAAGAAGAAACCGACCTTTGATCTTGATCAATCAAAATGTAAGGCTAGCCTAAGTAGTCCTAAAACATTAGCGTAGTGGGAGATGCTGATAGATTGATGCGATCACTACAGCTACACACGTCAACAGCCAAGAATATAATGAACTTATGCAAAAGGGGACGAAACGGGTAGTTTATGCCATACGGTCGTTTGCTGTGCTACTGTTCCAAAAAAAATCGATAAAACTTGTGGAAGGGGACTCTTTCGGTAGTAGTAGCCAAGAAGACATTCATCATCCATACAGAAATATGTCGTGCATGTTCGTTTTGGTACCACCACCATATCGCATAAAAGTAACCTGTGTGCTACTACCAACGCCACCTGTCACAACCACTTTCCAACGTATTTTTAAATATGCAAAAGAGTATTCTCCCAAAAATGAATTCAAACAACTTTTATATGACAGGTTATTTTCACGGAAATTTTTAATACGTTTATTCAACAGACAAATCAGTATTTAGTCAGTGGTATTTATCTGGAATTGTACAATCTGATAGTGCATGCATTTACACATATATATAGATACTTATATTAATTCATATATTTTTTCTTTAATTCATTGAAATGGTAATGGTCACACAAAATGTAAACTAGATCCAATCGATTATCAAGCCGTTATTGTTTTCTTTTCTGATAAAATCCTTTTGGTCGTCATCAATCTATTAATAGTAATCAAATAGTTAGAAGGGAAGAGTTTAGGAAACGTTAAAAATATAACATGTCAAATTAAAACATTTATTTAAACTTACAGTCAACGTTTTGTCAGAAAGGATCAGTCTCTTTAATTTAGGCATGCGGAGGAATGTTGTTCTTAGCATGATGGCTACATCAATGGTAGAATTACTTTTCACGTTTAGCCTAAGCTCCTCGAGATCTGTGGGACGGGAAGGAAATAAAATATAAATATAAATAACTACCTCAACATTTATGTATGTTAATAAACGCATGCATGACATGGTTATCATGTTTTTGTTTTTTTCTTACCATGAAGGTTTCTAAGACTGGAGTAATCCTCATAAGTTTTCATCGCATCCAAAATGGTTATATCGTCGTTAGCTAACTCTTTGTATTTATCTTTTGGTATACCCGTAATTGCAGAGCAAAGAGCCTCTTTCCCCTCATCTGAATTGCATCCATTATAAATAACATGAAGTTTCTGAAGCTTGAGGAATCCCTGGAAGCAAATGTGCAGTCCAGGTTCCGAGTCTCGTACAATCACATCCAGCTCCTTTAGTGCGATCAAATTGTCAGCAAATCCGCGTAAAACGTCATACGGCATGTCGTTTATAAATGAAAGCGTTAATCGCTCTACAGTCTCTGAGCGTGACTGATACAACTCCTTTATTTGTATATCCTTCGTAATCAGCGTTAATTTGAGATTTTTCAAAGCGGGTAGCTGCTTCCGGTAACTTTTCATACCACTCAGCTCCCAGATCCCAGCATGCAACTCCAGTGATGTTAGCTTCATCAATGGAACACTCATGTCAAGTTTTAATGGTTCGTATACATAGTCACTCCTCATTCTCCAAATTATATGGTCCCATTCTTGCCCAGCCACATTTAGGTCGAGGTGTTCCAGTGAGCCTCCATGTTTTTTAAGCAGAAAAGAAGCGTGACATGCGGTCACACCGTCATCTCTTTTAAAAGTGCGAAGAGGAGCACGTATCACTAAGCTCTTTAGAGCAGAGACCTGATTTGGCTGTCTGTATTCTAAACAATCAAACACTTCCTCATGGCTCATTTTCACTAGGGGTACATCCATAACTCTGATTCCTCCGGGGAATGACATTCGAAATAGCCCGGGTGCGAAATGAGGGGCGTAGCAATGTAAAACGAAAACTTCTGCGTTTATAGAACTGTTTAACACTTGCTGGATAAGATACATGTAGTTTCCATGAACGAAAGGATTATGATGTAAGGAGCTCAGTCCACCAAGCTTGTTGCTGGAGTGAGTCTCGTTTGTACACTTGAACTTAATTTTTTTCACATTCTCTAAATTTAATTGGGGCCAGTAAAATCTCATTGTGGAGTCTGCTGGTAGATTAAAATGTATTTCGTGAAGGTAGCGCTCAAAGTGACACCAGGCGGAATGCACAAACGCGTTTTCAACTTCCTTATAGAAAAATCCTGGTGGAAGGTTCAGTTTGAAAGGTGGGAATGGCAAGTCTGAGTTTTGATGTTGAAGGGATTCAGGTCGCACCAGGGGAGTTTTTAGTGCTTCTAATAGTGATTCTGGTTCGTGGTTGTTGACCTGTCGCTTCTTCTTTTGTATGTGCAACAACGGGTTGATTACTAATACTGATTTTCCGGCAGCAAGAAAGACTGATGAAATTTCATCGTTCCAGTCCTTCGAGACCAAACGACACGCTCGAACAGTGTCATAGTCTGGAGATGGTTTATAACGAGGATCTGCTCTGTCAAGAGACGATTCTGGGCAGGGGTCCATTTTGCAAGCCATATGCAGAATTTTTGAACGAAACTGCAGGAAGGGAAAAAAAATATCTGACAATTATTGATTTATTTGACATTTGCCAATTTGGAATTACTTTTGTTTTTTTATCAGACAAAGTAAATCGTTAATTCCTCATTACCAGTCTTAGAGCTTTGGCCTGAGAGTCCTCTTCCATTTCTCCTTCACTGCCAATTACTGGTTTTCCCTTTGTGCCTATTTCCATTTTCTCTCGGTCACCTTCTGGATGATTTCTAGATTTGTTTCTACTTTTATTGGTATCGGACATACTGGAATCAGGATCTGTTATCGTAATCTGTTCTATTCCATATGAGAGACAATTAGCCTCCTAGAAAGAAATCTTGAACATTACCATCAATAAATGCCTTTTTCGTCAAAACTGTATTAAATTTTGACTTTATACCTCGGAGTTGGATGGAGCTACACCTTGAGGAGAAACTAGGGCTTTGATACGACGAAATGTGTTGAACATTTTTTTTTTTTTGCACAAAATTTAATGAGTTTGTACGCATATAAACATCTTTTCACCAATTTGGAACAATGCAATGCTGGAAAAATTGTGCGTGGTAAACAAGGAGGACAACTACGAAGTACGTATTTTTAAAATGCTGTAAAATTTACGAAACATGGTCGGCCTTCGTGCAAAGTACAAAATATCAACTCAATTACGTATTATCGAGATCATCAAGTTTGTATTATGCATGCACGAATAAAGCAACCTGTAAAGTCTATAAATTTCAGCAAATTCAGATTCCTTTGGAAACACCTGGATCACAGTTCCTGGGCATACTAGCAGGCTCAGCGTGTAACTGACGTCAGTTTACGGTCTACATGGATTTCAGAAAATACGAGAGTGTGTATGTATGGTGTACAAATTTTCAACCTTCACAGCTCCTGAAGAATGAAGATACAACAATACAATGGTATTGAGTAATGGGCAGTACATTGATATTAGTA
>JAHZMZ010002863.1:0-14425 GCA_027743805.1 Lepidocyrtoides sp. E14 | reverse complement strand
GTGCAAAAAGATTAAAAGGAAGTGGAGTTAACTTCCAGAGTATTTGAGATGAGTTTGCACGGGGTGCAATGAGGAACTTTATTTGAGATTTGTGATTGCACGGGGTGCATTGTGCTTTATTGAGATAAGAGAAGCGGATGGGACGCCATCTGCAGTTCAGGAAACAATTGTAACCAGGCGGGTAATATTGATTGTACGAAAACGTGTGTACAAGTAAAAACCTGTCCTGGAAAGTAAAAGGAAAGACAGTCACGCAGACTGCAAGCAACGAGAGAGGAAGGGCAAGAGACGAGGAGAGATCACTTGTGTGTGTGTGAGAGAGAGAGGGACTGAGAGTGTTAACGGGCGAGCGAAAAATAAGAAAAGGAAGACTTATGAGAAATAAACTGAAAAATAAACTGAAAAATTTGTGTTAAAACTTTAAATTATAAACTGAGTGAAGTACGTAATTATTTTGGGCGTGTTTGTTTTGATTCTCATATTGACTTTCCACCAGAACATATAGCCGATTCAATACACGGTTAGTGGTTGCATTCGGAACAATGGTACTCATAGCGTGAACGGACACATGGTAGTGATAAAGTCGTTTGCCCTAGAAAAGGCAACCAACCCTTATTTTTGTTTCTTTTAGAACGTCGATGATAAGTATAATTGTTTCGTAAAGAATAAAAATCAAAACATATATTATGTAATGCTGTGTTTTTTAAACATGTATCTGTCTAGCATGTGGGTGGTCTTCAAAAGATCTAGATTAGGTTAGATAAAACTCACACATATAACAACCTATGTTTTTTGCCTTTTCATAAACAAGTTGAAAGTATTCTATTCCTTTATACATTGTCATCATTATCAACAGCAAAAAAACCAGACAAAAACATAATTTATATCAAACCCTCTACATCACGCTGTCAGTTTTGTAACATATTATCTACTACTAGTAGTACACACTGTCCATGATTCAACTGTGTCTGAATCGCACTGAAAACCGCGTGTGGGTGCCAATAGGACTGAATGACGAGGCAAAAAATATTAAGAGGGAGCTTTTCCAAAGTGAAATTGTAACGGGAGTTAGTTTTGATGGAAAGAGTGAAGAATGTTTATGTATTTTACTAACAAACACAACACATCTTATTTTTCTTGAAAAAGCCAAGGCCTGGGAGCATATGAGAAATTTCTCTGTAGAATCATGCATCTTTCATTTCATTGTACTTTCACATTTAATAATATTCTTGTTGTTTATTTACTCATCGGTCAACAAAATGGAACTTTTAATTCGATTCAAAAAGTAGCATTAATAAAGTTTTTTATGCAGACAAACTTGGCAGATATCCTTTGTACAGACTTTTGTGCGTAGCATGTGCAGACAGTGCAACAATTTAGATATCTTCCCTTTCTTTATACCAAGTTTTGTCGGTCCGTAAGTTGTGCTCAGTTCTCATTATTATTATTAATATGAAACACCATTCTAAAAACTTTGACAGTGTTAATAAAACATTATTATCCTGCCAATGTCCTTGGTTGGGAATTGTCGAAAAAGCCTTGCTCAGTCAAAACCTTGGGAGAAAGAATAAAAAGCTTTGAAAGAAACTTCTCACACGAGAGATGTTTTGTTCTTGAGAAAGAAGGATCGAATGGCAGTTACAAGCTGTTTTCTACATACTTTGTGGTACAGTAGTACATACATTTATTATTTGAGACAAAAGCAACATTAAGCATTGCACGAGGAAGCAGGCATACATAATGTACACACCTAGTTTAGCTTAAGTATAGACACTAAAAATGTTGTTTTTGGGAGGCGAAGAAAGTATACTGTACATGCATGATATTATACAGTAGTAGTTGAGTTGCTCACACGTATAGCGTCATCAAAATGAGGGAAAAGGGAAAGAAGAGGTTGGAAATGTACATAATATGTACATAAAGGGAACAAGAGTAAGATTGAAACTCTTGTGAATACAAAAGGGAAAGGAAGCAGGCGTGTAGCAGCGTACTCTATCAGAGAAGAAAAGCAAAGCGAGCAAAAACGACGAATAGTAATAGTCAAGTCAATTTATGGCCCATTAAATGCAAACGGCAAATGGGAACAGGAGGATTTTCGAAAGGAAAAAAGAATGAAGACAGAAGGAAACAGAATGGAGGATTGTACATAATATTGGATTGAATAAGACAGACTACTGACTGATAGATAGATGAATAGGTTTTTTTCCTTTTTCTCCAGCTTGTTCTTTTTACTTTCATTTGCAACTCAAACTTGTAGTTATCATAGGAGAATCATTTCAACGGGGATAAAAATATTATTATGGATGTATATAAAGTAAGAAATTTTATATTTACAGACATGCATGCATGACCTGAAGAGTGTGTTTTTCTTCAGAAATAATAAAAGTAATAATGTATATCATTACTTTAAACTAATTCGAATAACTCTGATATTTTATAGGTATCATGAAGGTACATAATATGTGTGAATCTGATTTTGGGGAAATGATTGCGTTGCTATTTAAAAAAAAATTATGCCACCTATGTACATAGTGCGTGTAAAATGTAACGGATTAATGAACAAGAAACCTACTATAACACCGACAAACACTCTGTATATTCATATACAGAACGACGTTGTCACACCGCTTTGAAAGAGAGAAAGAGCTGTCGTTAAGAGAAAGAAAATACGTAAACATAATAAGTAATAACTTTGTCCTTACCTTTTAAATTGCTACATTAAGTTATTTAGTTCGACTTTTTATACAAATAGATGTAACAACAAAGAATTGAATGGATAGGTGTGTTGGATCAAGAAATAACATGCCGCTGCTGCACTACTATGTTTTCGTTTAAGTGGCAACTCACTGAATGAGCAAAAAAAACGTTGGGCGAGATTCTGTACTCTGCATGCTGATGCGAATTAACATATTATACATCTTCATTGTTATATATCATATGTCATACTTTCCAAATTTTATATTGAGCTGGCTCGTAAAAATTTGCCCAGTATAAAGGCGTGGGTAGAATGTACGCTGTATTCCTGTGGTGCAAAAATAATATGTACCAATGTTGCATCATGAAAACAGAATAGTGAATAATGACTTTAACGATTTTTTAGGAAAGTTTTGATTGAAGTGAAGAAGAAAACAGAATATTGGTTTGATTCGGCATTAAAATCCCAAAAAGTGTCATTCAATGCTTTTTACCTTCTTGAAAAAGCATTGAGTTGTTTTCTCCTTTTTTGTTCTCGTCGTCAGACGGACGTTTGCTTACATAAAGTTTATCTGTATATAAATAAAAGATCTCTCAGATGTGAATATTGTTGAATCTATGCAAAGTAAAACCGTAACAATAATAATAAAAGAAGAAACATTATTGAGTGTTATGTAATCTGATGTACGAAAATATATTATCCTTTACAACCGTTCTTTTTAAACTGGAAGAGAAAAACCATACCATTCACCACTTCCACTACGATTGTTTGTACTTCTGTCTTTCATATACAATGATTCCAATAATGCATAAAATACACATAATACTATGCGTCTCAGGTTTTCATGCTCTCTAGCCCTTGCCATTCTTCTTTTCCCCTTGTTGTAGTAGCTACCCCTCCATTCACGCACAGCTTACGTACATGGAGTCAAATTACCATTGTGAACTGTTCGTTTGCAGTCAAACCCATTTCCCCACTTATGCGACAGCAATAATAATATAAAAGAGAGATAGAGACCATGTAATATCAGAATGTAAATCTAAATGTTCTTGTGAGAGAATAAAAACTGATCATTTATCATGTGCAACTACTTTTATTCCAAACAATAATAATTATTGCTTTCCAGCGAGCTGCCATCGTTTTTCGATATTTCAACATAAATGCTTGTTCTCTGGTTTTTATCAATGCCCTAAACTTGCAATGAGGATTTGTTCCACATTCCCCACATCGCATGAATCTGACTACACCAGTTCAACTAATGACTGATAACTGTTTTAAGAGAAATATTTTTGTTTCGAAAGTTGCTTGACTTTCAGCTGAATGCGTCTAATTCAAAAAAAATTTAATACTTCAAAACAAATATGGTCCCCCACCATTTACTTTTTCATATAACTCACTTAAATGTTCATCTATCCAATACCTGTCTGTGACATTAGAATATGATGATGAGATACAACACTCTCAACTGAGTCAACTTCCGGATGGTATCTGGAAAGCAATATTTGTTTATTCACAGTCAAATGAATGAGCCAAATATCAAGTCAGTAGTGAAATAATTTTACCTTATGTGATTTACCTACATAGTCCTAATGCATGTATGTACCATCATTGCATACCTTCACTTTTGTACTACGTAAGTCCAAGCAACCACATATTGGTGCAACGATATTTCTTATACTTTTTACATGCCCCGTTGGCAGTTTTATCCTAGTTTACTCTGCTTTTGGTGAGTCAAGTTAAGGAAACGTGAAAACGTAAACGTTCCTTGTGTGTGGTGAATCTTTCTTGTGGATATTTTCATTTGTTTCAAACAAATCGATGGAGAGATACAGCTCACTTGCAGAAAGTTCTGGTGAATTTGTTCCGTGTCCTAATCCTGTGTTCCTGCATAACCACCTAGCTGAGCAATCAATTTGATTTTACCTGTTCAATATAGCCATTGAACGATTGGGTTGAAAACGATGTTTTTGCAGTAACGCAAATTTTGACGTATGCTGTTTATTTTCCTGGAGTAAACGAGCTTTTAAACTGTAATTTCTCCAATATAACCGATTCACTGCATCATAGCATGGTACTTTTTTGAGGAATATATTCCAGTATGAAAAATAACTTTTTACAGTAGATACCCTACCGGAAGGTTATTTTTAATTTGTTCTTAACAAGATCGCACAGTTGTAGTGCAATGCCCACTAGTATAAACGATTTGCCACAACTCAAAAGTCAAATACCGCTTCCACAGTTGTTGCTGCTATCTGCCATTTTCGTTGCCACTGCCAGATACATAGTTTTGTCGAAGGGTTAGTCTTTGGCCTTAGCGTACCTACTGTTTTTTGTAGTGTGTAAATTGAGATATTCTCAGGTGAAAGTTGAAGCAGTTTGTCAGAGGGCAAAGTTGTCTGTAAAACAATCGGACGCATCATTTCAGTATTGAATGTTTGGATAATTCACTTTCCAAACCAAATACTTGAGTATCGATTACAAATAGCTTCTTTTGTGGAAATAGAGCTTATTTATTTATATGAATAATTAGTATATAGCGTAGAAAAGTTAGCAAAATATTATATCTCTGCCTGGTACATGTCAACGTGCATTCAACAGTTGTTACCAATAAATAGATCTTCTACATTTCTCAATTAAAGTTATTGTCGGCGGCATCTGCGCCATTAAGTTACACAAATATTTACGGACAGATAACCTAAAATTAAGAATGTTGTATTATACCGTTATTAGTCTGGAAACTTGATCCAAATTCAAGCGTAAAGTGAAATTCCCATGATGTTGTTGCAGACTGAAATTCATTGCAGAAGCTGTGTTTTCCTTAGTCCAGAAAACTATCTGTATCAGTCCATTTTTGTAATTTCGACAAAAAATTTCTGTGAAATCGTTTTCTCATATTTTGACAAAAAGTAGACCAGTATCGCATTTCCAGTGATGTAGTGGTGAAATGAATGCACTGTGTAAAAAGTCAATCATGATTCATGACGTGTATTTACGAGCGCAATATAAATAGCTTTTAAAGTTCAAAATTTTGGTCTTCCCATGATATCACAGTAAAAAGATTCTGGAAGGGCAATAGTTGTGATACATATATACTCCTGTATATGTTCATATTGTATACAACAGCAGATCGACATTAGTGTATCAAATATTCAATAATCTTCTGTGATCCTCATGCTAACTAAAACATCAACGTGACAGTGACAATCTAACGATGTTTACTTACCATCACGTTAGTAAAAACATGTCATTTTTTTCGTTTCAATGTCTTAACAATCTTGATGGTTTAGCACGTCTACTGTCTACACGCGTGGATTCGATTTGAAAATACACGAGACGCTTGTTTTACAATTGCATCTTTATCTGTTAGAACGAAGAACTTTTCCTTTTTCAAAACAACATAGGTTAATCATCAAAACGATAAGATATTTTTAAATAAAATAATACATGCTCTAATAGTAATCAGCTAATAAGATGCATTTTAAAAATTAAGCAATACTGTTACGATGAGGGGAAGGGTTTCACTAGTAAAGTGAAGCTCGTCCATTTTTGCAAGTTTCCTATAGAATACATGTGGCTTGTAGAGTTATCTAAAAAATTCCCGACTTACCTGCTGGGTCTTCAGCTTCAGGTCTTCATTGTCGTCCTACTTTTATACTGAAAATTTTATTACTTGTATTCTCCACAGTTAATCTTGTGTACATGCATTAGTTCTTTCTTTATTTTTATTTGGATAATAATACATATTGAAGTTCGGCTGTAAAAAATTCACCAAGAACAATTATGACTGAGTTTCTTATGTTTTTTTCTAATACTAATAATCATGAATGCATAGAAGAAAAAATGTAAAAGGGGGGACACAAATATTTATCATTGTAATTGTAAAGCTTGCAGTAAATGTAACTTGGGAAGTTAGAGATGCAGTAGCATACGCGTACGTCGATGCCTATGTGATAGTAGCGTGAACTGCATTACGCTTCTGGTTTCTGGTTATCATGCACTCATTTTAATGATTTAAAATGGTTTTGATACCATTAAATATGTACACGCACTAGCACTACTGGAGCAACATTTTAAACACAACATGCATAATGTTACTTTACTTAATATACATACATAATGCTCCTATGCTGATTTTTGCTCTTGAAATGTTTTTTACAAGGAAAGGGAAATGAAACAAGTCTGCTGTTCACTCACAAAAAAAGCTTAAAATTTGACTCAGCTTTTTCTTTCTTTATGCATAATATACGCATCCATACACGTGTATTATAAGCTTTATAAGCTGTAGAATGAACGCAACCAGCAAGTGTGCAACAGCGTAACGAGAGGATTCATTTCCCATTTTTTCGAGCATTTGACATTTGCATTCGAATTTTCTCATTCACCCTATTCGCAAAAGTAATAATTAGCTATCAAAGGAAAAGCAGCTCCATTGTTGTTGTTGCTGGTACCATATACATTACACGGTTATAATTATAGACAAGGTGAACAGAGAAAATTGCTATTCTGAGGATTAAACCGTACATCTGAGGTTCAAGTGAGATACACATGATAACTGTAACGTTCATTCAGAACTCTGGCCCGGTCTGGCTCTATCCATTATAAAAAAATGATGCTGAAAAAATCATGAAAGTTCATTTGTTTCTTTCATTATTCATTCTTGCTCTTCCCTGTCATTATTACAGTTAACATTATTTTGGTTTACTTGAAGAGATAAACTTACGTATTTGCAGAGAGCCAAAAAGCTAATGAAAGTTAGGCTCAACAACAACAGGGCTGCATTTTACGCTTGAAGCGGATGACATTATTGTTGACAACACGTCAATTGCCCAAAGTTCTTAACGCAATAATAGTGACATAACTTCTACTTCTGCACTTCACTTCAGTGCTCTCAAAAATGATGATGACAACAAAAAAAGTGAGTAGTGAATGCAATGTAGTTGCTCTTGCTGCACTCTACACACTTAATAATATTCAAGTCAGTAAAATCATGAAAATAAAATTATAAATGTATAATAACCTGTGGTAAAACATACATGAATATTGTTATTAATATTACGGTTACGGTTATTTTCATTTTTATTTTCAACATGAAAACAACTTGATGGTGAAACGGTACGTATACTGGTCCATACAACTCTATGTGCACTTGTAGCCAGTAAGTACAGTGAGCATGTTTTTTTACTACAAGCAGACCTGCACACTTCTACAGATTGCTACAGTACAGACAACGACGATACTAATGGTGATGCTGATGATGACAAACTTGATACATCTTTTCTGCTCTTTCCCTCGAGTCGTTAACCCTTCTCTTGCCCAGGATGTGGCCTTGCAAAGTTTCCAACCGTCCGTGTGATTATTACACTCTCTCGTCTCATTTCCCTTTCTGATCACGTTGTATTTATAGGAGCTCTTTCCACTCTTCTCTGCCGTCTCTATCTCTATCTATTCTGGTGTGATGTGAATGAAGCGGTGGTAGTGGTGGTGGTGATCTGGTGAGAAGAAGTAGGAGGAGAAGGGTGATGTGATGTTGTTGATGTTGCTGTCTATAGTCTATTTGATAGTGTATTGTGCATGCAGTTGTGCTTTTCCTTTTTTGCTTCTCTTGCTTACCTTATTTCAGAATATTAGACACACTTGCGGTTTCTACAATATTCTTTTTTACTATTGCATACTGAAATCCTACGTGTAACATGATAAGGAAGTAATACAACCAGAAGGAACAGCATGTAGAAAAAGATGTTTTAATATAATATTTATATATTGTCTTGCATTTACTGGAGTAGTGGGTAGCTAGCAAGTAAAAAAATAACTCTGTAGTGCACAGTGTGCACAACTGTACACGATTAGAGCAAATTTTATATTTATAAATAGGTACATATATGCAGGCATGTGCTTCCCCTTAGCTGTGGCATGCCAAGACACCTATGTTTTTACATGGTGCCAATACACCTCACTTTTATGCTCTGCTATTATTATTATTATCAAATCAAATCAAGTGAGCATGCTTCAATGAATGAGTAATAGGTTTGCGTTTAGATGTGATCTGAAAACTCCGCATATTTTTGATAAGAGAACTAGATAGATACAAAGTAATACATATTAAATTAGAGAAAGAACCTTATTTTGACAAAGCAAAGCGTGTTTTCTTCCACGCGTAATATTACTTTTAAATAATGAATTTGTCAGTGTCTGCGTTGTGAATAAATGTACATATCGCGCTCTTAATCACATTATTCTTCCACACCAAGTGGAAGGTTACAGATAGTTGACCTCATTTTATTTTGTTACAACTCTTGCTCCTTTATTCGTAGAGTTAGAATGTCTTTTTGCTCAATGATTAAATAAGAAAGAAAGAAATTGGGAAATGTGAAGTCAATCCATCAACAACAAATGAAACCTGTTCCCTGTTCGTTTTCTGACAAATATGAGTTATACCTACTTGACTTGTTGACTTGCTGTTAAAATGTAAATTTTATAAACAACCGTGCACGAATCACTTTCGATTTTCCAAGAAATACTAGTTTTTACTTAGAACTAAATAAATGAAATTGGAAATGAAATAAACTAAATGAAAGAAAATATTTCTTTTGAATATTCTATTGAAAAAATGTTTTATTCCAACTAGAAATGTTTATGTTCTTCCGACCATTTCATTTTATTGCTTTTAAAAAAGATTTCCCCGAAAACAATCGAATTAGCACTATAAAATCGCATAATAGCCAGTTTTAGTAGTTGACTTTTTCACACCACGCGAATTGACTTGATGTCTATTTAAACGTTATATGCATCAGCCCTTATAAACGAGTATCTATCTAGCATCTTTTACCATTAAAAGATTTCGTAGAGCTTCATTATTACAGTCCCTCTGGATTTTAATGGAGTTTTGTGTGTGGAGGACAATGCAAATGGAGCGAGGAACGGAAGCTCCCCTCTCTTTCTCTACCCTCTTGCTCAATCCACACATTCAACATTGCACACTACTACATGTAACTTCACTTTCAGCCGAAAAGTATAATATTGAATAAATGAATGTTGCCTACCTATACTTTCAAGACACAAGCATAATACAAATGGTATAAAAACTTGAGCTCGATTCTTCTTGTTTTTGTAACATGGAAGCCACATGCACATTGCACATTACATGATGTTGTAATAGATATTGGGTGAAGTATCTGGATAATAGTATATAGTGCTGGATTGGATAAGTATCTTCACCTCCGCAAAGAGACACACACGCACTCACCAGAACATTGCTGCTCATCGTTGTTTCCTTTTTAATACTTCCGCTTACCGCATTGTAAATATACTCGATTCCTTCCAACACGGCGTAGTTTGTCTGTACCGTACAAAAGCTTATATTCGGAATATTCATATTATGAATATTTCGTCACGTACGCTGCTCTATGTCGCATGGATAAATCTGTTTGTCTAAACAAAAACAACAATACTTTATGTAAATGATGAAGAAGGCACGTTTAGAAAAACGTAAATGGGGAATTTATATTCATTGTTTCCAAAAACGTATTCCTAGCAGTTTATTATTTTTAATCTTGAACAAACTGCCGTCATGTATGCATTTCCGATTTAAAGCAGCTACAATTAAATCTTGCCATGGGTTGATTTGAGGTCGGAATTTCTTTCAAAATTTTCTGACTGACACTTGAGAAAAAACCATTTTTTAAATCTTTATAATAAATCCATTTAACTCCTAAGTATTCAATATATTTAAGTATTAAACCGAGCTCATAATCGTCATAAAAATCATCATAATTTCGTTACATAGAGGAGTCTTAACTTGCTTGGACTTGCACACGCAAACCTATGTATTTATGTGTATATATCGCTTTCAATGTCCTTCATCATCATATTTATAGGGATGAGATGTAGAGAAAGAGAGAAAAAGGGTATTCAGGCATGCTGCCAATGGGTGGTAATAAAATACTCCTTCAATGTTCCTTTCTGATTTTCAACGTATTTTCTATCATCCGTCCCCACTAATATTTAAAATGATGTTCCACATCTAACCCTTGTACTCACCAAGCAAAAACTCCCTTCTCATCTATCTGGTTGCGCTTGTCTTTCTCATTGAAGTAGAAACATACAAACATTGTATACACATATTGCACACTTGATGTTACATAATACCCTTTTTTGAGGGAGTACCTACTCACTCACAAATAGAGAAAATGAATGGAGCAGAATAATGCTCAAATGCTGACAAGCATGAGATTAATGGTACTTTCTTTATTGCTGTGAAAAGTGCTATTGAAAGGTTTTGGGAGGAAGTAAGCAGTCACTTTACATGATGGATGTTATTGAACATGTACATTTAAGCTGAGCCAATATGCATTTAATTCTGTTGACAATAATTTTAAGGAAAAAGGGGTTGGCTTGTTGATGGTTGTTATATAAGCCGTATGCTTGCTCGAGAGCGCGCTGCATTACAGCAAGAAACGAACATGTCAGAGGCACGAATCTGAGGGATTAATTATCTTGAAAAGGAATAAAAGACCAAAGTCGCAGTTATTGGGAATCTTAGACAAAAACTGGAAAATACACGGAGCAAGTAGTTTTCATATTTATACTTTTATGGTTTTCTTGCAGCATGTATTTCTTTTCTAAATCAGCATTTCCCTACCTTTTATCAGCATTTAGTTTCTCCCTTTCATCCTTAGCCTCAAATAAAGATTAAACAAACCAAATTGCTGAGGAAAGAATTTTTATTAAAAAATTCATTAATGTTTTCTAGCAGTTAGGTAGAAGGAGGACAGAAAAAAAGAATACATAATAGAAAAAAGCATGCCGCAACAGCAGTTTCCACTGATTAAAAATCCAATATGTAATTACTGTCCGATATTATTGTACATTGTCCAGCAAGTTTCTTAAAAGTAACCATATGCTTTTTCATGTGTGTAAATACCAGTATCTATACACTTATTCCACTACTATGCATTTCCATGAACATGTTTGTGAAATTACCATGTTGTGCAGTTAACAAGAACGATTATGTCCACTGACTAATAACAAAACAGATACATAGTTTAGACCGACGTCCGACGAGTAAGAAAGTATTTAAGAGACGATGATGAGCTTTTTCAATCTAACCACTATACCACTACTACCATCATCATCATCACTACTTACTTACTATATACCTATACTACTGCTGCCTACTTAGGCCAGATGATAAAACCGCATGTGGTGCCGTCGGTTTGTTTATACACACCATTTCGTATACTTTTCAAAGCCAATATTAACACCAGCATTATGCTGGAAATCACTCGTAATGAAGTTGCTCTTGCGTATAATGATGCATCGTAAAAAGAGAAAAAAAATAACAGAGATGCTGTTGAAAAAGAAGAAAGAAGAACAGACGAGAAGAGAGATAGAGAGAGGGTTGTTGAAGAAGACCTTTTTTAGAGAGAACTAAATAGTTTTTTAAAAGGAGGAAAAGCACAAATGAATAGAAGTAAAGAATTAAGGATAGATGGATAGCTGTTATAAATATGTATAAAAACAGATTTGCTTCCTTCTTATGTGCATAAATGTATAACCAAACTCAACTCAACCTCTCTCTAGATCCACATTTCTAAAGTCCAACTGAGTGTGTGTCTAGTAAGTGTAAGACGAATGGAAGGAAGACAGAGAGCGTAGAGACAGAGCTCAAAAGTACTTTTAATATTGCATCCGTGCATCCCATTAAGTAAAAGATTGGTCTGCTCTCTTGTGTTTTGTACGGAGCTCCTGCTACATGCATAATATTTTCTCTTTGTGTTGTGTCTCTCTTACATATACAAGTTGTTCTTCTCTTCTCTCTGCCAGCTTGTTGGTCTGGTGCAATTAATTAGTGAGCTTGAAAAAGGCTTTTTGGAATGAAATAGTAGTAGTAGTAGTGGAGCAGCCAGTAGTGAGAGCTTGAAGCAAAAGCAACAGAGAGAAAAGAATGAGAGAAGCGAGCCGGCAGCCAGTCATGCCAGACGACCGACCAAACGAACTCCAGCGATTAAGCAAGAATACAAGAGCGAAACCCCTTTTTTTCAGGCAAACCCACTTGAAAAATAAGCATGAGATATAAAGGTACGGTGTTGCTTGCATTATAATATGTATTTGTCTTTTTATCACTATATTATTAATGTAACGCTGTTATTCTGATGAATTCAAAACTTTTAGGATGATGAGAGTGTAAAGCATAAACGCATTATTATATTCTCGCTTTCTTTTATTTATTCTTACATCTTCACACAAAAATGTCTTTTGTTTGAGCGTAAATTACTTCCTTTGGTAGAGTTGAGCTCTCCGTTATTATTAGCTACCTTCTTGAAAATGCTTGGAAGGAAAAACGCAGTATTTTTTTCTCGTTTCTCGTAAAGAAAGCCAAATGGATCACGTTTCATACAATTTATTTCCCTACAGAGAGCAAATATCTTTGTTTTTATTGACATCTATCTTTGATGATTAGGTATACAAAAATTGCGTGGTAAAAATAAAATTTTCACAGTAGAAAATGAACTCAAGTAGCTACTTTAAGCGTTTGGTCATTTATTAGATAAATTAACATTCTAGGGTGCCCTATGTTAAGCTGCTGCCAGGAGCAATCAACAAATCAACGCAGCTGCTGCTCATACACTTCTCAAACATTTTTTTGTTGTGTCATTATTATTACAGCTTACAAGACACAAAATGCCTTTATATAGGTACCTATTTATTTTTATGAACCATGTGGTTATTAAATCTTTAAAATAATGAGCATGATAAGTGTGTATCGTGTATATTTACGATATTACGTAAATACTGAGCATGCACCGCACCTGATGAGCTAAATAAAGGAAAGAAACTAAGCCTCAAGCTAGATTTTCGAACCCTTTCGCCTGCCTTTAATTGTATATATGTACCAAGTGTGTTGCTTGGCCCCTGCCTCGCTGGACGAAACAGTTTACGAATATATTCATATATTTTTCTACATTAATGAATTTGATATATTTGAGAATAATTCTTCAATGACAATTTTACAAATGAATAATGACAGTAGTAATGAAAATGAAGCATTTTTGATGCAAGCATGTAAACAACGCTTATTATCTTTTGATTCGTCCAAATATGGCCCTCTGTTGAACTCATCCATTTCTTTCAAAATGCATCAAACTGCTCGGTAGTGCCGTAGTTTTATGGGATATTTGGGTTGCGTGCAGACACAAGTAAAGGATTATTAACAAAAGTTTATCTACGATTTTTTTGTAAGCTGTGCTTGTTAGCAAGAAAAACAGCAGGATGATGTACAGCCAAACCAAACTGGACAGAAAAGTTCCATGTATTTATGTATGTAATTCCACTTTTTTCTAGACCAAATAATAACGTGTTTAAAAGGGAAGGCCGGATAAACGTTTGTGAAACACCTTGCGCCTCACAACCCCATCAGGTGTCCTCGTGTTGATTTCGCTTGTCCTGTGTCCGTTTGAAAGCATCTGAACTCCGAACACTGGGAGCATGAGGTCTAGGTCTTTTCCGTGCCGGTAATTTTCCCTGCAGGTAATTTTCGTTCCCCAGCACTTTCCCGACAGACCTTTTACCCGCCATACAAACTCCGCGCCACACAATTACCGCGCCCGAACACTAAAATATCTTGTCAACAAATGTAGCGAAAAGTTTAATCTCCTTGATGGTGATACACTTGTACCATAGGTAAACTGTTTTTAGTAGAAAGGCCCAGAGATACCATATTTTTACTTCATA
>JAHZMZ010002862.1:0-24765 GCA_027743805.1 Lepidocyrtoides sp. E14 | reverse complement strand
CTCTTCTGGAGTACTATTGCTTCCTTCCGGCAATTGATGACGAGTGAAAAACGTACAGCTTGCTACCATGTGGCATATCATTATCAATAAACCAAAAGGCTAAAAAAAAGTTGACACATTCAGAAAAAGAAGACTTTTAGAATGCAGAGGAAGCCATGAGGAAGCGGGCAAGTAAAAATATTTGTTATTGTTCTTGGCAAATTTTTACTTCTTTAATGTGGTTGTTCTTCGAGGCGGTTCTCAATTCGCGGCTCTTTTTTGTGTGGGAACATGGTACCTTTAATGCATAAAACGCTAGGGGACCTTTGCCATTTATTTACATATTATAAAAGGAGAATGTGTTTTATTACAAGTACATGCGTAAAACATGAAAAATACTTTGCAATAACTTTTTCCGTTTTGTTCTTTTAGTACATCTGCACTGATGAAACTGCATGTAAATTACTACAAATGAAGTCGGCACACCACGCACCCTAGCTCATTTTTTTTATTTTCATCCGGAAGCGTGAAAAAATTAATGCAACAAAAAGCTTTCACGGAGATGAGTTGAGAATACTCTCAAAGAGTCAGCATTCATATTGATGCACACATTCATTATTTGCATATGGACTATATTATATGCATGCTTATGTTTTAAATTGAGTTACATGCTAAAGTAAAGGTAGAAAAGGTACTCACAATGTAGTATCAGCCCTCGCCATCTTTAACTCATAAACTGATCACCATTTTTGATGAGTACACTTTATGACATGAAAATTATGGAGAAAGTAAATACAAAACTATTTGAAATACTTTTCAGTGCAGGAAACCATTTATGAAGATTGCAGGTGTAGGCTTATTACTCTAATGATTGGTAGTCTACTGATAATCGAGAATAGACAAATGTTGGTAAGCCCAATTCAAATATGTACTGGAGACTTAACCAAATTTCTATACTGTTATTTCAGTTTCTCCATTTGAATTTTTTATGATGATAATGTAAAATGGGACGTTATATTTTTCTGTCAGAAAAACAGAAAATTGGCAGTACTTGTAATGCATCCCATGATTTTCCAAGAAAAATTCGCAAGCATTCCCACATACACGTTTCATGTCATATGAAGGTTAGAGACACACAAACAAGACTTTTTCATGATGACAGGATATATACATAAAACTGACATGATATAACAATAACTTGAGAACAAATGCCAAACGGGAAAATTCGCAAATAAATCTAGCCAGAACCTTTCCGATCATGCATTTATTATAAATGAGCGATGAGAATAACGATCCGAGGGGAAATCATTATTTGCCGAGTGAAAGTGATTTCTTATGTTGGAAACTCCTTTCCAAAAATGTTTACCACTCAAACACAAAAGGAAATATATTGGCAAATGTATACTGAAGGTTACAACGTTCCTAGGTTAATAAGGGAGTAAGAAAAGCTGTAACCTAAAGTTCAAAATGGCAATTTTTAATTTTTTACCTCTTTCAATATTTCTCATTTTTGTACCTTTGTTGTCATTGTAAGTTTGCTCCGTCAACGTTTACCGTGTTTTGTCGTGACTGTTGTAGTGCATACAAATAGCCCACTTGTAAACTACGAGTCGTAGTAGTAATATTATTTCTTTTATTCCGGTTGTGTTAAACTTTCTTGGGTTTTCACATGTCAGTTTCAGAACGTGCTATTAAGTTGAGTGATGTGTGATGTCATCATCAATAACAACATTTCTTAAGAGGAAGAAGCAACCATCATACAAACTACACACACACACACATTTTGTAATATTTACAATTTACGTAAGGTAAATTAAAATTCAACTTCCGCAATGAGTCGAGTGTGTGCTTCACATTGAATATGAAAGTTGACTGAGGTCTGACGCGATAAAGTTAAGTATTTCCGTTTCAAGCAAACTGCTTTCTATATAGATTCTTACATTTTATTTTACAAAACTAACAAAAAGATAAAAGATCCTATAGTACACTTTCTCTTTCTCTGCTTGTACATCTTGTTCGTATTTTCTCATGCGAAACCCGTCACAATAATATGTAAATATTTTGACATTTTTTTTGTAAATACGTGGAAACTTTTTTTCATGCCACTGCGTCTGTTCGCGATAGAGAAAGCAAAGCCGAAACAAATTAAACAATTTACATTCAGGTAGGCACTACCTTGCAATTAGTTTTGAAAATCATTTATCGCTCTTTGACAGAGGCAGAGAGTAAAATCCAAACATGAAAAACTTTCCAAGGAAAACTGCCAAAACCTTTTCATTCGTATCAACTTTGTAATTACAGCGCTGACTACGCATAAAATATGCGTATATGTATGAATTTTATCTGCTGTTTTTATCTCTTCCGCTATTTTTATTTTTGTACTTTATGATGATGATTTCCTATCAAAAATACTCACGGAAATTTCATGGTGTGTTAAAAACCGTAAGCATAACAAACTAACCCCAGAAACTTCCAGGAAATATTTGATAAGAAATGAAAACATTGTAGGACAAAAAAAAATATGAGAAAACATATTGCAAAAAATGTTGACATCCGCCTTTTGCCTTGTATTTCAGCTTCACTCGGCAAGAATGAAATGAAATCGAATAAGTACAAAGATCTTTATTGAGTACTCTCCCTCCTGCTTACACTACTGCTTACTACACACAGGCAGGAGCTGAAAAAGAGTAGACTTGATAAACCAGTGACTTTTTGCTCTCATTACTTTTACAATTCTTCTTTGATGTTGAATAACCTAACCAGCAGCAGCTGTCTTACCGTATATTTCACGTGCTCCCTGACTTGAATGAAGACAAAAAACTTTTCCATCTGCGATGAACATTTTTGTGCGTGCGTCTTGTTGAGTTTACTGGAGCAACGGCTAATTGTAGTTATAAATTCTCCTCACTCCAAAGAATGCTCTTCAAGCTACGCCAATATAGCGCAGAAATCCGTAAACAAACACGTACATGTGCACATTTGCCTTAGTCAAAGAATATAAAAAAGTATCATACACTCGTTGTTGTCGTTTGTTCTCAAGATTTATTTTGTGTATATTTCCATCTACTTGACAAACCCTATTCACGACTTGTGAAACGATGCAGTGATGTGAACAACGTAAATAGTAAATACACAAACATTTCAGCAGTTTGAAAAAGTAAAGATGAGGGCAGCCGTTTTCTCTATTCTTTTTTCACGCTACTCGAAGCATTAGAGGAGTTGTCACCGACAAAACTGAACACGACAAATAAAGCACGCACCACCAAAGTAGCATTTTAGAAATTGCAATGTTCTTCTGCTATGCTGCTACCGATTGAGAACCACTAGCTTTCTATTAAAAACGTTTCTCGCTTTCCTTAGCACCGGCTAGGGCTCAGTCCCGGTAACTCGGCAATGTAAGCACGTCTCTGTTTTATTTGTATAATATTCTGTATGATCAATTTCCTGTTGTCTTCACAGTTTCAAAAATCAAGTTGACCCCAATTATTCATATATAAATTTCTACGTAGCTCCTAGATTTTTCTAGGAAATCTCGGTTTATCTTTTTTGAGACAACTGCAGCATGCTGTAAGTTCAAATTTTCAAAAATGTTAGTTTGAAGGCTGTAAGTAAAATGTTGTTCTTGTTTCTATTTGCACACAAGAAACCAGTGAAAGAAAACAACGACGATTTATGACGTCTGTGTGTACTTTGTGTACGTGTGCTGCTCCCAGAAACATGAGACTCTATTTGAAATTATGACGACAGTAGTGGAGGTGGTGGTGCTAAAATACATTTAGGTATTATTTTTTACAATCGTCATTTCTCTACATTAGACTGCGTGTAGCTGTCCTTCAGCCGCATTAAATATGTTTAGCTGTAATACAGGAGAGGGAGAGACACATGAAAAATGTAATTGGTGGTGACTGTTGACTCTGTCCTTATTACATAAAAACGAGTCTAGTTTATCGCATAAAAACTGCTGCTGCAAGTACTGCATTCAAAAAGCTTAAACCTTCTCTCCTTTTTTTGCTTTTTATTAAAATAACGACGAAAAACCGTAAATAAAATAATGGTGTAGAGACGACAGAAAAGAAATATCCTATTTCTGGGCAAGTACAGAGGAGGATAAAAAGAGCTCACACACACATTCTCCGACATTTTAAACAAAAAAAAAGTCAAGCTGTCTCCAGCAAGCAATGTGCCTCCTGCCTAAGCACGTAGTAATCCTCATTTCTAAGAAGCTTTAGTTATGTATATTACATTCCTCGGTTTATTAGTAAGAGATGCCAAAAATAGACTTGTACATACACAGCCTAGCCTACTAACCAGCGTCGTATCTTTAAAAATAGTCATTGCAACATTTATGGCGCAAAAAAGCTAAATAAATTTTACTAAAATGGTCATCATTGCTCTCAATTTTCTCAACTCACAAATTACCGCGACAAACAAAAGATAGTGAAGATGAAAAGGCCGAAGAAAGTGTAAATTTTTTAGTCTTGGGAAACTTCCGTCAGTATAAACATTCAGAGGAGAATAAGGACAACAAATTGCTACAGCTCTTACTCACATTTCCTAAATAAATAATAATGATACGGAAGAAACATATTGCTACACCTTTTACTAGTTATAGTACACATCCCTGTGATGCAAAGATTAAGAAATATAAAGGTAGCTGCTGAACAAACGTTGTACATCATCTGAGGGGCTCAAAAAGAAAGTGCATGATAATATATACTTTATTTACTCAGAACCGTCATTGATGCAGCTCTATACTCTATTACTATTCTACTAAGCAGGGTTTGTTGTTGAAGGGTTTTGATCTTACATGCAAACGCATACACGGCTGCGGGATATGGTAGAACAAGGAGAATCCACACTTGTAGTGTAGTAAATTAAGCTGTGTGTAAACAGTTGAAATAAAATCTTGAAGAGAACTAGTTTAATTAAATTGCCTCGTGATGACTAATGAGACGTCTGCTAGCGGCCACTCTAGTATTAGCCACCACACTTCTCAAATAATGTACAATAGGATTTAACTAGATTTGAAACAACCTAAACGAAAAGTCACCAAGAGTGGTACAGTAGTTTCCGTATATGCTTCATAATCACTATTCCCTAGTTTCTAGAAATTCAAGGCGTAGATTATCCCTCTAATTATCTCTGAATTGAGCAAAGTAGTGAATGTTTCTGCTATCTACAAACAACGCACAAAATGCTGCACAACAAAAGACGGAAAAACGTGCAATAATGGCCAGTGAAACAAAATCCTTTTGGTTGATAGTCACTTCAGCTAGCATATATATAGGTATGTCTTGTTCATAAATATGTCTCATAACATGATGGCTTACATGAGAAAACGGAAAGATATGGAGCTCTATTACCTACCTATGAGGAAAATTCCCATGCTGCAGTGCAAAGAAAGAACAGAGAGACTGTTTGCACCCAACCAAGTGAAGAAGGAAGTAGGAAAATCAAAAAGTATCGTATTTCCTTCAGCCACTTATTACATTTCATTCCACTAAATGACTACCCAGTTTCCAGTTACAACTTGATGTCGCATTCACATTATTTATTATGCATTTGTTCTTTAGATAGCCAAAACGGGCGGACAGGATGGATAATGAGAATGTCGTGCTGAGAGTTTGGCAAAAGAACAGCTTTTTCCTGATTCATAGTAAAGCATATGAATGTACAGAAAGCAAGATACAAATCAGAAAAAATATCACAGAAAATGCAACGGATTAGCTTGCTTGTAACGATGATGCTTTTTTTCTCTTGAGAAAGTTGCTAGTTTCACTGTTCGGGTCGTTGTTTTCAATTATGCATAAATATAGTGCCTGCTTACTTTACAAACAGAAGATACATGTGATGATGGTGACATTCGATACGGTATTTAGTTTTCCTTCTTGTGTGTGATGCACATGGGTGGTTTATGACATAAAATGTGTTTTATTATGCTCTTTGATATTTTGGATTTATGACTGGGCATGTGTACTAATTCTTTAAGATAAGAAATTGAAAAATATGAAGAAAAAAAAACCATTTCGTCTTTGTGCCAGTGAAAATCAGAATAGAATGTAGTCCAAAACACAGCCAGGCATTATAGCTTCTTTATTTTCCATTGTCAGGAAGATTTAAAATATCCGTCTTCATCCTTTACTTCCTTTGGCTACTGCCTTCATTATGGAAAAGTCTATTGTGATCGGATCAATATGTGTAAGATGGTACACGGGTAACTTAATTTTAAGCAAATTATTTTGCTGGTGCTTTTTCCAAAGACTTTTGAAAAGTTGGGAAGGATATCATAAACATACATATCATGTATCACAACGTACTTTCAAACATAATCATATTACAAATGCTATTAGATTCTTCCAAGGTTTATGAAACTCAACCGGAAACGATGTCTTTACTCCGAGTGCTTTTTGTTATGGCAGAATCTCATTCTACCCCAGAAAGATTCAATGTGATAGCTAACAAGATTACATCATGTCTGAACATTTTCATTCATCTTGAAACAACTCACCCAACCTTAAATAATCCGTTTAATAAACCTACAGTTTCTCAGATAATGACTTTCATTTAACGACATTTTCTTTTTAGTACCTGTTATAGAAATGTACTACAGAGTGAATTCAATTACCGTATATATTTATTTACTTGGGGAAAACACATTCAGGCATTAGATACATAGAAAAATCACAGTTCGCTTTGAAAGAGGGGAGAATAGGGTTTTAGAGGTAACACAGCTTCACAGCACTCTTAAAGCTCATTCGAGGCTCTAAACGTGTTGGCGTGATATTTCATGAGTGTAAAAGTTTGCGGAAATAGAAAATTGGACAATAATACCAAGTAGTATATATGTATGTAGATAAGCATATGTTTTTTATATGAAAAATATTATAAATTTACACTTGAAATGACATATTACTAAAGACCTTGGATTAAAAGGCATATCAAATTTCCTCTTGGAAAACGATTATCATAAAATCACTACAAAACATTTCTTCGAGAAAGCAGCATTCTTTAAGCATTTGTTTTAGAAAGGAGAGGTCTGAGAAAGAAAGGTGCAAAAAAGTTGATAGGAAAAGTCACTGCCAGTGGCAGAAAATGAAGCTTGCCATATGGCGGGTAAATACGTTGGTTCTTTATAAGTAGAGAGCTCACATCAGCTATCGTTCTAAATGAAAAAAATATAGAAATCATTATTTACACAAGGTCTTACTCAGTAGAGCGCGTGTCAATTTCCTGTACTGGGTAAGCAAAAGACGACAACAACAACAACAGCTTCATCAGGAACTTTGAAAACAATGAGTTTTCTGGAGAAAGCAATGCACCCAAATGAAAGGAGGTGAGGTTACTTGATGATATTTAGCCAAGTCAAAACCAACATCTAAAGATGATACCCTTGATGATCCACTTATTGTAGGGTTACAAGTGGGACTTTATCCAACCACTCAGGAGATCAACTATGTTGGTTTAGAAAATGATAAAGCACCCTCGTCGAACTCCTCTGTGATACCGGAGAGAACTGGTAGCCATCATCATCACCACCACCACCACAAGGAGAATGTAAAGATTGCAAAGAAGAAGGGCATTCCGGCACTTCCTGCAGAAACCAATTTACCGCTACCACTACATTACTCTCACTCTTTATATTATTATGTAGGTATTATACATGTGTGTACATATTTTCTCAGCGTCATTTCGATGCCTTCTTTGTTTGTAGTATTTTGCCAACCCATCGCTTCTGTTTGTTTCATTCTTGGAATGCTTGTATGTAGTTTAAAACATTGGCTAACTTGAATCAACTGGAGATCCACACGTGTAGAAAATGTGGTGAGCTTTTTTAGACCAAAAATTGAATAGTTAAGCACTACTATACTGTGCGTATGTATATATGTCGTACTTGATAATAACTCTCTCAGCATGCTAACTATGGTACTTTGAATGCACTCTGTACTTAAAACTAGCAGTTCCAAACGGGGTTATCACTTTCTTTCTTTTTACAACCACCTGCTGACTGGTGATAACAGGCGCCATTTCAAGCTCTACAAAAGGTGAATATTGCTGAAGGAGTGTTGCAGTAGTCTTTGTCAAAATTTGATAGAGTAATTTGGAATGTCGATCATCTGTACACTTGTACTGATACATAATATGTGGAGAAAGCAGTACATACTACTAAAAGAAAAGGCAGACAAACGAGTCGTCACTTCACAAACAGTAGAATTGCGCTGCTTGATTGCTCAATTTGCATATTTTAAATACAAAATTTTTTGCTACAGTTCACATGTAAAATGCAGTATACTGAATCAATACTATTGATCACATAGGTTAACATGGGGAATGCTCTTCTTTTCTTCTCTTGAGCAGAGCCGGATCAAAAACTCCATTGCAAAAAACGGTATCAAAAGACGTGAAACAAATCACTTCAAATCAGTGGAAAAGTGTGTAGCTAAAGTAAACTTTTATGGGAAGATATCTGAGAACAAGTTCGAACTTTATTGAGGAGATGATGGAGACTTAACCAGGCTATTTAGTAGTTCATGCATTTTGCACTTCCTACCCAATTTCCATACTTCCATTCAATTCCATAATAGGAAGGGTACGCCAAAAGAGCTTGTCGGTTTATCAGTTGTTGTCAATTAGCAGACTTGAAAGGATGGATAGAAGATGCTGAACGAATCACAAAATAAAAATGCTTTCCAAAGCATAAATTTATTCCGATCTGCGGTGGAGATCATTAGAACATATTTTACCGGGAAATCTGATCTAGAGTTCTTGGATTGGAGATTGAATGCACATTTTCTTGTGCAGAGATAAGTCTACGAAAATCAAGAGACTTTTTCCGACTTTTGTTGGTGATGATAGCTTGACTATTGTCAATAATCAAGCCATGTAACAGCAATAGCATCAGGTACATTCATTAAATTGTTATTATTATTATTATACTCTTCGTCCATGCACGCAACGTACGTACGTCTGTTTTTTATCAGCTTTCTTTACTAGCTTGTAAATAGGATGTTTAATACGGTCTATTCTAAAATGATTGGGAAGCGTGTAGCGCTAAAAGTATTTCAAGTATGGCTGAAGGACCCTTTTCTTTTTATAGATGAGCATTCAAAGCGAGCGAGCGAGCGAGCAATTATTGTCAGTTTTTCTATATACCCCTTCGTCGATTGTGCAAGCAAGGCCACGTCTTGAAGTTCACACCGCTTCTCCAAAAGTAATACAACAGTGAGTGGTGGTGAGGAATAATCGGAATTTGTGCCCGCCGACAGCGGTTATTTCTTTTTGAAAATCTCTATGTATAGCACTTCAATTCTAAATTTATCACGGAGCTTAGGATATATGCGGGATAACAACAAATACTCTTTGGTGCGCTTATTTTATTCGCAGAAATACGTACTTTGTTAAGCTTATCCACTTGGAAAAGCTAGCCTGGCACGTGTATGCGGGAGCCAGATTTTGAGAAACTTTATTTTGAATACAATAAAGTGCTGAAGGGTACAAACTTTACCCATCGTTTTTTTTGTTTGAATTATTTTATTTCACAAACCATCTGCTCATCATTAATTTTCACGTATGGTTGATGGCAATGATCAAGCTAGAGTGCTTCAATATCTGCATGCAACTGGAAGTGGGGTAGAAGTGATCAAATTTAAACTTATGAGGACTATACTCACTGCTGGAATTTGTACTCTTTTTCATGCCTACCTTTCTTGCAAGAGACATTGCAAGAAATTACAAATACGTTTTTATATTATTCATTTTTGCATGAAACAATTGCCATATCTGCATGAACTGTGTAAAATATTAATCGTTGACTTGCCTATTTGGAGTTGGTCCAATTGACTCCAATTCTTGCTGGGGTAATTATATAAGCCAAACGAACTCTATTTGTTTTCCTTTGCAGCAACTCTTAAAATGGTTTACAACCTTGCTCCGCTTAAAAGAAAGAAGATCTTTAGATAGACAAAGCAGATTTTCCGTTAAATTGAATTTGACCAATAAAAGATCATAAATAAGAGTATGTGCTGCTGGTCCAACTTTTTAAGTCCAACACTCACACCACAGCTCATCTTTTTCAACTTTTTGAAGTGAGGGGAAACTGCTTGTCTCTTTGTAGTGTCATAGAGCCAACCATGCGGTGCAAATGGTTTGGCTTCTGGGTTGATGGCAGAAGCCAGTAAATTGAGCTCACATTGGCGAAAGGTCTCACGGTTAGTGAATAATTTATAACAGCAAAATATCCACCCAACCACGTTCAAGAAAACATGGCCATTCGCAAAAATATATGTCACATAGAGAGGTAATAGTAACAACTAGTAGTAAAGCAAGCATTGTAGCTTCTTTATAGAACTCTTATAAATGAGCTAGTAGGGAAGACTCAATGAAGAAAAAACATTATACTATTAACACATGAACAACAAGTAGCCTCATTTATTCAGAAGGGAAAATATCTCGGGGAAAACGCTGCTGGAACAATATCAAACATTTTTATACTCATGTGGGGATGGAAAGAACGTATATGAAAAAGTTACCACCTCTTTTAACAATTTTTATTTTCAGTTTTATTTTGTAAAAATGCTGTGTCAAACAAAACGAAGCGAAATAAAAAGATTGAAACGGATGGTAAAAGTTTTTATGCGTTTATGCACAGTCATGCGAGTCATGTGCAAGAACAATGATGAAGGATTGACACATTTTAAAGCGTCGTGGAAAGAAAAGCTATTGTGTGACTACATTTCTGGAAAAAACAATTTGTTCCTCGTCATTCTCGTTTCATTCACTTGGTTGCATTGAAAAACTAGAAGAAAAACGTACACTTTATCATAATAAAGCGGAGAAGCATAATAATATGTGGTACAGCTCTTATGATGAATTATTGTGTTTTGGCATCTACATTGCATTGCTGTGTTGACTGACTGGTTTCGTAACTTTGTACATACTAGCAGTACTATAAATAGCACTGAATAACAGGTTTATTCTCAGAATTCCCCAATTTAGGCGCATAATATTTTAACTGATAGTACTAAGACCAGCTTTCACTTTTCGAATTCAATTGCAAATGCACTGTACACATTATGATGCTTCAAGTCATTCAATTAATTTTACATATATTTAAATGTACTGGCCTTTGCATTTCATCGTCACCTAAAGGCAAAGTACACATTTGAAATAATCATGACTCTGGTTTTGCAATTATAGTCATCCATATTTATCGTGGAAGAAACTTACAAATTCTTTTGATCTTTTCAACTTTACGGGTACACGGTTTCAAGGCCTTCAGTAACCATCATATTAAACAAAAATAGCCTCTGAGCTGTCAGCCCATATGGTGGTTTCAGTTCAGTTATACACGTACAAGTCATGACGAGCGTGTGTGTAGTTATCCAAAAGTACGTGGACCACTAACATGATGAGAAACTAGCTACATTTTTCCAAGTACCTGTCTTATTTGGATCACGGACTCTACAGTCAAACGTGTCAATGTGTGCTAGGTTACGCTCTGATCAGCTCTTATCTTAATGTAAGAATGTGTGATGCTTTCATATTTTATGGTAAATCGAGGTAGAACTGCTTTTTAGCAGCACGGCAATTCCATGCATAAGTAAAACTGAAAAATATGAAATGATCAAAAGATAGAATGCAGCAGGATTGTCAAACACTACACTTGTACTAGCCCCTGTCTCAACGACGAAAAACTTTTGAAATATTCATTCATTCTTTTACCGAAAATGGAACTCGAGAAGAACGGAAAAAGTTTTTCCGTGTTGCAGTCGGGCAGCATGTATGGTATAAGAAAGCTTCTTCCAAATTGACAATCATGATAATGATACGGAATATATAGTACGTCTCTGTGTGAGAAGCAAAATGGTAATTTTTTTATTAAAAAATGATGATAATTTCTTCCAGCAGCACTCCGACAAACAGCAAGGATATAAGTATCAAATTAGGGAGCAACGATGAAGGATGGGCAAGCGGACTTCCTGTATGTCCTTTAAAACTACAACTGTACTCTATATAGATTATGAAAAGTTTGGAAAGTTTAAAATTGTTTTAGTACTTTATCATCCTACACGTTCGTGTACCACCGGCAGTAATGCTTATGAATAGGCAATATACAGTAATTACCATAAAGTCTGAAAGCAATTTTGTGTTGATTACTAAAAGGACAGAATTTACGAGGCAATTTTCTGCCTATTAAATGGAAAGGAGCAACTAGTATGTCGACTTGTTTGCCTCAACTGGGAAGAAATTATAACTCCAATGATATCTGCCAAGAACTGCTTGGTGTATAAAGGAAGGCCGAAATTCATTGTCTCCTGGATCATAAACAAGGCAACTAATTTCACCAGCCCTGCGAAACGGTTTCTCAGAATATGCATGACGAATCCGTCATTAGCGACAGGGTGGGATGAGTTGAGAATACGGGACTTGATGCCAAAATCTTCGAGAGTACTGGTGAAGTCGCTACTATCTCCTGAGCTGAATTCAACAGTCAACTTCAACAATGTTACTACTTTGCATATATCAAACTCAATGTACAGGTTCCAAAGACTCTACTCCTTTTTTGCACTTCTGCCAAAACTTGAACAGTTCAATGATGTCAATACGTGCTACATGCTGGACTGGAGTATTTGCTGCAAGACGTTTGCTGAGATCCAAGATGCGATTTTAAGGCCATTTCAAGGCACGCGTTGCCCCGTAAAGAAGTTGGTGCTGAAGCGAGATGATGCTGGGTTCAAAACGTTGTTCCTAATGAAACTGTTTGGACTTACTTGCGACAGTTTGGAAAGTTTTGAGTTGATCATTGACACATACGAGTTTCCCTTCCCTTTAGCTCTTATCGATCGTATGGACTATGCCAGCTTGGTGGGTGTGATGCTCAATATGAATAGGTCCACATTGAAGGAACTTTGTTTTCACTGGGTGGGTCATTTGTCCTATCATTTTTATGATGATCTCCTGAGATGTATTGGAGTTATGTCATGGAATGCGACTCCTTGGAATTTGACCAAAGTTGACTTTTATTTCGACTGGATATTTCTGGGAAATCCAGACTTTCATTCTACGTTGGTCCCTTTCATTCAAAAGTTGGAAGCACTAGAAGAGCTAAAAATGAGAAATATCATTTTGCAACCAGAGTGGGCATATATGTTGGATCGTGTTAAGCCAAACAATTACGCTGTAACAAATCCCTTGGTGGAATTTGGAGTTGTGCTCAGTGACAACACGAGCATATCCACGGGACAAACGTCCGTAAATGTCATTTCAAGCATTCCATACTTGAAAACAGCAATAAAAGTAATAAGAGTATCAATAATATCGGAGCACACGGACGAATTGAAGAAAGTTTTGCCTATAGGGAACTGCGAAGAGTTTCAAGGGACAACAGAGTTGTACATTGTCAAATCAGACTGGAAGCCCCAGATGCGTTTTATCATGTACAACGTCAATATACTCTGCGAAACATTCAAGAATTTGACACTATTGGTCATTGCAGACGGAGATAGAGCCCATTACCGAAAGGACTTGAAATCCCATAAACAGTGGAACCGAATGTCCAATGCTCATATAGGAGATGACGATATGCAGCTAATTTTAAAGAATCTGGTTAAATTAAAATGTCTCAAATTGAGATGTAGGATGTATTACATGACAGACTGCGGAACTGTAGGATTGTCACCGGCTGCTATTGCAGTAATGAAAGCAAAGCTTGACTGCATAAATATTCCTGATCCAGAGATAGGTGTTTCGGGTGTGTCCTTTTCTAATTTGACAGGTACAGTGAAAGCCCATTAAGGGATTGTCACATTAACTTAACATGCAGTTTGTTTAAACATCAAAGAGTATGCATACAAAATCTCTTCCCTTTTTGTTGCTTGTAAAGATCTGGAAGAAGTTGTTCTTCAAGGACTCAATAAAGGAATCACGGACATTACCTTGTATAATGGATTTAAGAGACTGGAAAAGTTGAAAAACTTGGAGCTCGCGGGGGAAATGACTTTTACTTTAACTGGAAAGAAATGGATAAAAACCACATTGCCTACATGCACTATCCTATTGTGATGAAGAAACATTTTTATTATCAAAATTTCTCAAGTAGTAGTGGTTGTATTCAGAAAAGAAACTACCAGTTTTCAATTAAAATCTTTAGTGTTGAAGCACGAATAAAAAAAAGTTTCTGCCATATTTCTTAAAACCATAATTTGCAGTAAATTTAATTGAGCGCCTAACTCATTCCTTCAGTTTCATTCCATTATGAACAGATCAAAATTTTGCAATAAATCAAAAGAGAATTCTTTAGTCTTTTTCTTCCTGTTTTACAGGGAATGGTTTCAAGGAATGCTTGCCGGATGGAACTTGGTTTCGCCATCCTGAAAGCAATTTAATTTGGTCCAACTATACAACATGCATCAACGTGGATGATTACCAGTGGAAGCTGTTCATTAATGGACTATATGAAGCTGGCTACTGGATATCGGTGTTGGCACTGACAATTTCACTCATCATCTTTTGTACCTTCAAGTAAGCAAGCTGGAACAAAAGTTGTAAACTTTTGTTGGCAGGCATTAGTTGAATTGCTAATGAACAGAATCCATCATAATGATAACATCATTTTTTGTTTGAAATCTAATCCTGTTGCAGATGCTTGGAATGCACACGTGTCAAGATACACCGCAATCTGTTTGCTTCCTTTATCATTGACAATCTTCTCTGGGTGGCATGGTACAGATTCATCATAGCGGATGAGTCCGTCGTTCTCACAAATCCAGTAAGTTTCTCCCTTTTCATTTTCCCCAGTTTAAAGAGGATTTAAAAAATCATACCCTTGAATGAGTAGGAAAGCAGTAAGTAGTGCCAAAACGAATAAAAATCAATATCTTCATCAATGGAAGGAAGGGACCAGCAGCATGGCTAATGTGCCCACCACCACCACCACCACCCTACAATACTTTCACTTACAACACTCTCGTTGTTTTCCATCCGCAAAGAATTATTAGAGCTACTACTATTATTTTGCATTGTCAGCAAACTCTTTTAAATCAATACACTTCCCGCAGCGATTTTATGCTATGAAAAGGGTCACGGAAGCTTCGGGAGATCGGTTCCTTTTTTGAAATCAATCTCAACTAAAAATTATTAATGCTATTTACGACGACGATCCATAATATCATGCTGTATAAAGAAAGTACTTTTTGTTTAGTAGTCTATTCTGTCTGACAAACTGATTGTGAGTACGGGTCGGCGGAAAGACACAAGCCATTCAACTGCTGCTTCCAAATCAATTATATCTCTTCTCAGATTGCTTTTTAGACAATTTCCTTTTCTCTTTATGACGACAAGAGTTTATTCCATGTCACTGGCTTAAGCTACTACTGGTACAACGTGTACATAAACCAACAAAATGGGCATACGACACATCAATCTTGTCTACAGCAACGCATATTGCTAAAAACGGTATGTATCGAAATAAATACGCTGACCTATGTATACGAAGCATTTTCCCATACATTTTCCCCTCTACGGTTTCTCGTTCTCATGCTCTTTCCGATTGTGCACACAACCGTTTTTTTTCTATAAAACTTTTTTTTTTTTACATTATACTTCTGACAGCATCGTCACCGTGCTGTTGTTGAGAATCGCGACAAAGTAAACACTTGGGAACAAACATCAGTCTTTTTCAATTGTACTGTGCACTGTAGTGTACCCGTGAAAGTTATAAAAAAACACAAAGGACAACATTTTATTTGTCATAGAGGTATATTGTACATTCATACAGCCCAACAACAAATAACCAAAACTCTCAAATAAAATGTTTGTAGCTCATCCCTCTTTTGAACCTTTTTAAAGATACTCTGCTTGAATGACTTTCATTGGTAGCACTAGTAGTACCCATATTTGCAAAGTTCCCACAGAGAGCAATCAAATTTCATCATACGGCATATTTCTGCGAGACATTTTCATGTAGTACTCACCCGTCACTCACTGCTGCATGCCAAAGTATATCAGTGCACTCCATCTCTATTCATCCTTTCCCTTTCCATCCTTTCGCTGCCAGCAATATTAAACTTGCAAACAATGTAATTGACGTTCTTCTGGAAAAAAAGGATGGATGACGATGATGGAAGGATAGAAAAAGTTCATTATAATAACGAAATTGATTCATACTTAAATTATAGTAATTTAGTTTACATAATTTTTACTCAATTATCCTCAAACATCTTCATTTTTAATTCATTTTGTCCTTGCTGACAATTTCACGTCTTCTCTCTCCTAAAACGCTTCCCTTTCTCTTTGTGTGCAGTGGTGGTGCAAATGGCTGTTCGTATTGGTTCAGTACTTTCTCATCGCCAACTACTTTTGGATGTTTTGCGAAGGATTTTATCTCCACACACTGCTCGTCTTTGCTTTCCTCAGATCAGAATCTCAACTTCTTAAAAGCTTCTACGTATTGGGTTGGTTGGGTCCTAGCATTCCTATTGGCTTTTACATCTACTTTCGGCTAATGGATGGTTACAAATACGACCAAGCGTAAGTGTGGATAATATATGTACCTATATTACTATTGTCATTATTTATCTTCTTTATGCAACAGTCTTTTGTTTATGATTACCAAGCCGTGAAAATTTTGATACTATTGTTGCCCACTATGAAAGTACTACTAATACTTCAGAGATTGACATCAATAACAATGCATTCATGCTTTTACCCACGCCACATATTTTTACATCACTAAAATCTGGTTGCTTATTATTGACGATGAAGTTGGGTGGTAGAGCTCTCAAACAGCAACATCAAGTTTTGTGTCAAAACATCACTTATATAAAATCGGATTATAATGTGGCTAAATTTTATCTTGTAGCGTCGTGGTTTTCTTTTGTCTTCTTAAAAGGCTGTCTTTCCTGCATTTGTTTATAGTTATCAAGAGAAGAGAGATGTATCCGTTTACTTAATAAGAAAAGACAATGTAAATACTAGGTTTGGTCTCTTATTTAAGAATAGACTAAAAGTTAAGACATAAAGAAATCATTTTCTCTTGTTGTCACCTGCTCATAAAACCACTTCAACTCCATAAAGCTTTTAGAATTACAACAAAACAGTACACCGAGACCAAACCGCACTCTAGTAAAAGTTTTGTGGCTATCCTCGCGAGGAGGTGAAAGCAGTACAAAAGTACACGTGTGTATGCGTAGAATATCAATGCTTTCAAAGACTAATGGCGTTTTGTTCTTCTCTAGAGAACTTTTTCTCATTGCTTCTTTGAGTCATCATCATTCATTACTATGCCTAATATCTCGGCAGATGAGCTTTTAACAGTTTTACCTCTGTAAATGTTGTATTTATCCTCACTTTTTATCAACAAATTTACGAGATCCATCCAGAAGCATGATATAAAAGATTAAAAGGAAAAAAAATAATGTTGATAATGTGTTTTTTCCTCTGTCGCCCACTCAGATGCTGGATTGAACCACATCATCAAATGTTCGTCACAATGCCAGTCTGTATCTCTCTCATTTTGAACCTAGTATTTCTTATCAACATCCTCCGTGTGTTGGTTACCAAACTAAACGATCAGAGAGGCTTTCGTAACCCTTCTGGAGCGTCTTCAAACATGTCTGCAACACCTGAAAATCAATACTCGCTGAGAAAGGTATGGACATAAAAGAGATGAAAATATGTAATAATAATAATAAAGCAGGAATAATAGAAACTAATGAAATATTGGTGGAGAGTGAGGGACGGCGGCGGCTGTTGTGTAAACTTGTTCAATGACGTGGCACTGATGAGAGCGCAAGAAGGGTGATGAGAATGATGAGTTGAAGAGTAATATTAATAAAAACAAGTTTCTTACGTGAAAGCCTGAAGGATGTTTGAAATGCTATGCAATTATAAATTTATAACATGAAAGGAGAGGTAGAAAGGGAGTCGTAATGATTCTAAAGATGAAATTTTTCTCCATCAAAAAGTGGAATGAAAAATGAAAAGTAGGAAATGGTGAATGTGCCATGCCATGCCATGTGTGGCTGAGTTTTAGATTATAACAGAGCGTGTCTTGAGTCTTCAATTTCAACTGGGAGTTTTTAAAAAGGAAGCATGCAATACTTCACTTTGAGGTTTAAAAATTCTTATTTTGCTTTGCGCTCACATAAATCCACTCAGATTATAAATTACGTACGTATTTTTAGGCATTTTTGGACATTAAATAATCCCTCCAACGTTATAAAACATGAAGGAAACACAAGACAAAAATTTCAAATTCCGTGCAAAGAAATACAATTTTGCTTGTAAGCAAAATCAAAATTCGAGCACATTTCACCGATCTAACAAGATGTTTACATTTTGAAAGGGTTATGTCGTTATTAGTAGAGTACACATGCCGCATATTAAGTAGGAATTTTAGCATAATCACGCTTTCCCAAAATACATATATGCGCTTATGAATGTGGGTAACACAATTTCCTGTGCGTTCTCTCCGAGTTCTGAGTTCTTTATTCAATCATCACAGTGTGTAGAGTTTGAAGTTATTGAAATTCCGTCGAGTTGATGATGCAATTCAACGGATGAAGGGAAATAAAATAAAACGGGGAAGACAAGAAAGGACTTTTTGAGGTGTACAGAGACGTTGGATAGCAGTCTATTTATGGCACTAGGAGATTACTGATTACAAACAATGCAGCAACTTAACGTGTATTATTTTTATGTAGATTTGCCTTATGCATATATGCATGGGACTCTAACTTGTAGATTGAAGGTTTTTCTCATTGAGCATTAATAGGGTGAAGGAACTAAAAAAGTGTAATCAGAATTAGCAGATCCAACAAAATGAGTATAATGTGGGTGGATGCAGCAAGATTCAGGTAAGGGAAAGGTACTAAAGATATGACAGGAGTTATATGATGATAGTGCCATTTGCGATTTTTCTACTTTACTACTTGCAAAAGTTTTTACGTTATCAGTTTATGCCGTTTCAACAGGTAAGTATGTCATTCCCAGTCGATACCTTACTCCACTTTTACTACCGCTACCGCTCTGATCATCCAAAATCAATTTATTAGGAAAACGAGTCTTTTAATTAAAATGAAACAATGCAATGATGCAAAATTGCTCATTATGTAGTATTTAGTGACAACTGACAAAATTTCTATTCACTTCATAATTTAACAATTTTCATTAATTTTATATAGCCTGTCATCCTTTGCTTTGCTACGCTTTTGATCCTGAGCATGTTATTTTTTTATGCTCGTTTTGTCTTTAGGCTGTACGGGCAACTTTGATCTTGATTCCGTTGTTGGGGGTTCATTATCTTCTCTTACCTTTCCGGCCAGCTCCTGGAACAACTTCAGAGGCCATATATGATGTCGTCTCTGCCGTTACATCCTCTTTCCAGGTACGTGTCGTTTTGTAACTAATACTGAGATGATTATATGTGTCTATCAAAGTCTTAAATGGAAAGGAAAATATGATAGTTCACTACATGATGTAGGTAGATATAAAGCTGTGCTGGTTTAAAAAAGCTAATAATAAGTAATAATAGTAATCCTATTAATTTTCTATACATTTATAATAAACCATATTGCGTAAATATAAACAGTCTGGTTACATCTATTGTATGTATCAATTTATAAATCCTTGCGGGAAAATGTCAAATGTGTTTGTATTTGTATCCTTTGTGTTTGCATCTCTGTTTCCTTTTTTTCACTAAAAGATTATTCAATGAAATATGATTAGTTCACCCTTCCTATCTCCTCATTGTGCTCTCAAATGAAATGAATTTTATGTTCGATCATAATATCATTTGACGTCATCATTTTCTATAGTTCAATTCAAAAGTTGCTGAATTGTTAAAAGAAAAAGTGAAGCTCATATCCTATACTATCCTATGTATATATTCCTATACTAAAAGCATGAAAAAGTTGCAAATTGTACAATATGCGCTTAAATTTTCTGCTGATGCTTGATGGAGGAAGCAAATAAAAAGGAAAATCTCATCAATGTCAACGGAGAGGTAGATCTCCCTTTCATTTGTTATTATTAATAATCTTTTCAGAGCAGGAAAGGTAAGCGTTACGTCTCAACTTTCCCTGCTGTCAAAAAGTAGTATGCCTAATGTTAGCTAGTTTTCTGTTTGCTTTGTTTTCACGAAAACTCTCCGAGCAATATTAGGGAAATATTTTTCTTTAAAATCGCTACCAGCTTATCTTCTACCAACACTCATGTATTTTACCAACAACGCCATGTCAATCATTATCATTTCAATATAATACTCAAAAGACTCCTCAATGAAATAAGCTATCACTCACTTATAGTGAGTCACTATCAACACCAAAATACTGACTTTGAAAGTAACCTAAATTTTTTTTTCATAGGGATTTTGCGTGGGAATAATTTTTTGCTTCGCAAATTCGGAGGTAATTAATTGATTAATTAATTAATTAATTCTGTTGCATATTTCCAAACGTTTGTTTAGTGACCCCAGTTTGACTCCGAAATTGCTTCACAAAAACGGTGGACCGGTGGAATTATACTAACGAAACATTAGATAATTCAAAGATTCACGTAACTCAAGACCACAGTACTTACCATTTAACTGATGCACCGTAATGAACATGGTGTTCAAAATTTGAAGTCGTAACGGTTTCTACCAGTTTACACTATCCGATTTACTTTAAAACAAGGGATTTAGGTCCTTGGATGACCAGTTATCATGCGTAGAAATCTTTTAGATCGTTTTAAAAGTTTTAAATCGGCCCCGAGTACGGGGTATCAATTTCAATATTGCTCCCAACAGTGTGTATCAAATGAAGCATCCGCGGAGTTGTGGAACTGTCACGAAATAAATATTTGAAATCTTAAAAATGTAACAGCTTTAGGATGTAGCTATCATTTGTCGACCTTTCTAACTTGTTTCTATGTTCAAAGGTAATCACAGTCTTCCGGCGGCGACTTCCAAGGTCTTGCCTAAGGCCATCATCACCAACCCACCAACCAGGTCTGAGTGCGAATGCAACTAGTATGTCGGTAAAATCTCTTTGCACCTACCTCCCAAACTAATGGGTTTCTTTGTTTGTTATAGATTATTGAAATTGAGAGTGCATGTATTTACTTCCACTACCTATTCAAAAAATTATTTTGCACCAAATGTGTTTGCAAAAACCTCCTTCATTATTACCTATATTCCATGTAGAATGAAAGTTTTGAAATTTTAAACTATTCAAAAAATCTATAATATCGAATATTTAGGTCGTGGTCATTCAATCCCCATCCTCAATGGAAGCAGAAGAGAAGCTGTAAAGGGAAGAGCTCCATCACGGACATCAGTTGAAATTGAAATGTTTGAAGAACAGATATAAGCAGTAATTAAAGTTTGCATTCCAAAAATTTTAATTTGAGACTTTGTCAGGTATTATTTTTTTGATTTGAAAACAACGCAAAAAGCTGTAGGCGAACTGTACTGTAAATTGATGTTTTTACCAATGATGAATGATTTTGACTAGTATACATTTTGATTAATCAAGTCCTATTTAAATGTAAACTCTTAAAAATGAAGAAATGATAGATTGTAAATACGTTGTAGTAGTAGCATTAATTATACATATTTATTATGTGGTGGTGGATTACATGTACCTTCAGAGAGTAATACTAAATTACTAAAAAATTTCCATTTGAATATGTATGCTTGTGTATGCTCCAATTGCTGCAAAATATTTATAAATAAACAAGGAATAGGTATTGTATCCAATTAAAAATTGCCACTTTTGTAATGTTTAAAGAGTTAAAAAATTCATACCTAACCTAATATATGGTAGATTATTAGGTATCTAAATGGTATAGCCGATGCTATTAAATAAATTAAATAGGTCTGTATTGTAAAAAAACGTTATTTATTTATTGCTGTTTTTGACGATTAATGGCTTTACCGTCTATACCAAACAATGTAACAGGGTATGTAGCATTTATTTATAAGTAAGGTCAGATCTAGTTCATTGATAAAACTTAATTCCTAATTATATTTGAGGAAACATGATAAATGGAGTTTTATATGCATTTGTATAAGCATCTTCATGAATACTTACATGACTAGGTTTTATTATACCTTGCAAGTTGTAAACATTGGTTTAAAAGGTACTTAAAATTAACCGGTAGGCCTAAAGTATCTATTGCGTGACAAAGTTTATGTTTTGTGTTGCATTTATGAAGACATAGTTAATAACTGAAGAAATTGTTTAAGATTTCATCACAAATTACTACGATCATAAAAGAAACCCTACCTTTGATAGCATGTACACGTATGTAGTAATAATGTATTGTATTGTAGGTATTATTATTGTTAAAAAGGGTCGGTAAATAAAATCGGCATTTTATGCATCAACATACACGAGTTAACAAACTACTAGCTGTGACACAACTGACTCCATCAGGTTACTGGATTTATAATTATTATTAATGCGTACATATCTCAATGTAATGTAATGTCATATAACTGAGGATTGTCTTTGTCAATTGTTCATTTGTCATTAATGTTTACAACTTTCCAATATTATCTCCCCACAAATGTAAAAGAGTACAATTCACAAGAAAAGAACCAAATACGATGATGTAGTAAAATTTAGAAAATTAATGTACATTAAATGTTGCAGTGCAAGCACTCGGTGTTCTCCCTATCTGTTTATTTGAATTCCAATCTTTGGAATGTGCACACTGGACAGAACGTCAGAACGTGTAAGTTGGGGCAGATCTGTCCATTAAGCGTTCTGCATAATGGTAGGTGGGTTCCTAAAAATCGATGTATGTATTTATTGTGGTAACTGGTAATACTGTTGTGCTGCATATTGTAAACATGAATATTTTGCTGTACTTTAAAATGGGTGAATAAACTTAATAAAATTTAAAAATACTTAATGCAATCAAAGCTTTCATTTGAATTTTTTTGTGCATCATACATATTTTAAAATTCAAGACTTGTCGCCGCGAAATACGCATGTTCATCAACATCAATTTATCATACATTCGCCAACGTTGCTCCACCTGCCTGCAACCCCCAAAATTCCCATGTTGGAAATTTCACTCAATGTTTTTTAAAAATGTGTGTGCATTTTTTTATGCGATTCCTTTTAGTAGTCTCCTAATTGACAAATTTAGCTACTTGATAATGAAACCTGAAATTTTCTACCAATTAGCATCGCTTCAGAATATGTAACCAATTTTGTTCTTTCTTGTTTGCCAACTGCAACAGTGCGCTGTAGCATAGCATTCTAGAGATTTCAAACTATTTTCCTAGTACGCCTTTAGTCTTTGTTAATTTTTCGCTGCAGAAAGTACATTGTGAGAATTTTTAAAATCTCTTCTACCGGGAAACAAATAAAATCTATAATGGTACTCCTACTCATGTTTGTAGATATCAGAATTGCATGCAGAAGTTGGCGCACAGCTCGAGCTCTTAGCTGATGTAGAGCTAGAATGAGCATAATCTCACGAGGATAGTGCAAGACTCGGGTAACTCCGAACTTTACGAAATTGGTAATTTTATATAGAATCAAAGGTCGTGAGTTCACTGGTAACCGTTAGAATAGGGATTGAGCAGATGTGGAATTTTCCCGGCCGTTTGAACCCAAGCGCCAACGCTCTTAACGCACCATTTTATGAGTACTAGCAGAATACGCTACGATTGCTTGCACTTTACTTGTTAACAAGAGGTGATAGTGATGGATGACATAAAAATTAATCATACTGAAGCATGTAAAAATATGCTGTGTTTGTCACAAGAATTAGATTATTATAAATGTCGTTACCGTAACTTAAATTTAGCAGAAATGATAGAACATCTGTCAGCAGAAAAAGTCAGGAAGGTCGATGGTCAACCTTAGAGTATGTATTATCTAGAGAAACCGTTCCCATTATGAATCTTTCGAAACACATATTCACCAGTACTAGGTATAAGCAAAACTACTGTATTTGAATTGAATGCAAAAAACGTTTGCCTACATGTAACGTGCTTAATGTATTGGTGGAAGTTGCACTGGCGCGCCGGTTCAAACGGCCGGGAAAATTCCCCATCTGCTCATTCGGGATTCTAACGGCTACCAGTAAACTCGCCACCTTCGATTCTATATAAAAACACTAATTCGGGGTTACCCGAGTCTTACACTATCCTCGTCAGTAGTCTCAATGACTCAATAGTCAGTCTCTCTTATTTTCGAATCTTGAACTGAAAGATATACTTTATATCTATAATCTCTAAGGCTTAGAGTCTAAGCGTGTTTGGGTTTGGGTAGTAGTGATAGTGTGAAAGATGAATGATGCGATATCCACGGATGCATGCTAAAAGCTATTGATAGATAGTCATAGTATGAAGTGAATACAGTCATTTTGCAAATTGCAATTTGCAATATACGGTCGACCAAGGTCGCAAGTTACGAATTGACGATAATAAGCAACAAGCACAATTATTTGTTTCATAAAGTTCCCAGATATCAGGCATGAAAATTAATTTTAAATGCCGGACCATGCATTTTTGTTTACACTGCACTGATTTGGAAATCACCTGAGGTTCGTGCATGTGCATAGTGAAGTGTTGTGTTCACTGTTTTTAATAGCACGCGGTAAGCAGCAAAGTTAAGACGCTGTATTATTTACTGCTGATGTTCATTTCTTTGTTCTTTGTGCATGGTAAACAAAGCAAACGCCGTGTTGTTGAAGTGAGAATGATAAATGATGTTAACTTTCCATTAGCAAAGGATAACGAAAAAGGGAGACCTGATTCAGAGTAGACTAGTACTTGGGTGAAATAATGAT
>JAHZMZ010002861.1:0-11719 GCA_027743805.1 Lepidocyrtoides sp. E14 | reverse complement strand
AGCTCCGCTCCTCTTCTCCTCCTTGTCTTCCTCACCTTCCGTCATTTCTGTACCAGTTTCTCGGTTTGATTTACGTGCATTTATCATCATAAAATGTGTGCCTTGAGAGATGAAATTTATTTTATATTCACAGATACACACACACCACTCGGTGATATGATATGAAATCTTGTCTATAAGGTACTTTTATTAAATGTAATTCTCCATATTTCCAAATTACGTGCGTTACTACGTAGGCCAGGCTGCAAGTTATTGAATGAACTATGGAAGACCATTATTGTCAGTGATGGAGTTTTTCTAGTAGCTTCCTAATTCTTACACGATTTTTACCCCTTTGCTCCCCCTTCAAATTCTTCCACTTAAAACACACAGAAAAAAAATCTCATGTCTCAGTCTTTACAACAGTTTTTAGCTTCCTTTTCTCTCTACCAGAGTATCAAACTAATTTTAAGAATCTATTTTCGACTCTTTTTGTTACATTATTATTTTTTTAGTCTCGCAGTAGTGGTTAACTGGTAGCTATTAAATAAAAACTTGAATTCCCCACAACGATACATAACTCGTAGTTGCAATTATGTGAATATCGTTGTAATAATGATGCTGCTGAGTGAGTGCTGATGGTTGAATTTAGTGTAACAACTTTTTAAAACGTATTCTTTTATTCTGCTTCTTGACAATATCAATGGACGCACCGGTTTCATTTCATTTTATTTATGCGCTTATTAAGCGCAAGCTTTCAGTTACACTGTAAACTGAGGAGAGAAAAGAGAGAGAGAGATGCGCTTCTTATTCTGATCTGATGCCGGGGTAATAATAAAAAGTGGATTTAAAAAAAGTCTTGCGTAAATTGTTAATCTCAATTTCACAGTCATATACGTGCGTAAACACGTACGCATCCAATGAATAGAAGCAAACGATTCTTCAAACTCTTTTGTAATAACAAGACTAATGAACTTAAAAGCATTCCGTCTTTTTTTAAAAAAATCAGTTTAACGCATGATAATAAATAAATAGTGGAAAAAAAGTGGGCCCATGAGAGAAAAAAAATATATTCCCACCTGAACAGCTCAGTATAATTTTAAAATAAAACTTCCATCATAAAAACAGAACTTGACCATCATCATCATTGAAGTAAAAATATATTATACTTAAATGTCGTATTACGTATTATTATCCCCTTTACCATTATTATTACTTCTTCTATAACTTGGTTACTAGCAGCACTAGAGTGTAAACCTCCTATGGCTATAGGAACCTAAAAAGTTGTCATTTTCAGCGTACGATATTTAGGTAATGGGCACCGGGACCTCTTTGAGGATGAATAGCACAGACAATGACAAGAGTACAGGTTTTTTCAATGGAATTTGCAGTCAATAAAATAAATTGTTTCTTTTCTTTTCCCGTGACATGCAAACATGCATATTTTCTGTCAGTATCACAACAAAAGTCTCAAGAGAAAATCAGTGACATCAACAGAGATTGTGTGTGAGTGTCGCTGTGTGTGCGTGCCTCGCTACCACCACCACATCTCTCTAAAAACTCTATCCACCAAAATGCTTACTACTTCAACCAACCAACACAGCATACTCTTTCAAAAAAAACTCCCATTATGATTTTTTAACAACAAAAGGCAAAAATCTGTGTGCGTTCTGCAATCTTCACATGGGCGGTTTGTTGTTCCGGTTACCCTTCATCATGACATTTACTATTTACCAGCTATAACATTCCTGTACCTGATCAAGAGGCTGCAACAACAGGAAAAACCACAGCTGGATTCATTACCTATAAGATTGAATAGCTGTAGTAGGACAGAATGTACATATAAATAAATACTTAAATAGCGAAAACTGGATGTAAAAAATACAAGTAACATCATAACATCTTTCAGTAGAAGACACGTCCCTTTTCAGAATGTTCGTTTTTCACTCGTTCCTACTCTTATATAATGCATTACAACATGATTCAAACGATGANCGATGAGAAAGAAAATATCAGCCTCACCTCACCTCCCCACCACCATCACCACCACAACTTTTCTAATAAATGATCAGTGAAGATCAATTTTGAAAGAGTTTAGAGTTTTGTTTTTCTAGGACAGCTGAAATCTATGATAGTTTGCTACTGCTGCTTTTAACTCTTGGTTAGTTAACAAGAAATGTGTAATCAATATCATCTCTTGTCAATTTTAGCTCTGTATGCTAATTTGGATTTTTATCGTAAATAAAAAGAGCACCGCATTTATTTCATTTTATTTTATTTAAGCAATTCTCTTTTTTTTCTTTTTGTTTTCGCTACATCTTTTCTCTGTCCGGTTGAAATGAATACATTAAGGATTACACAGAACCATTCAAGTTCTAATATAACAATAATATATAATAATAATATTATTATTATTATTAAGTGAGATACCTTGAAGGAATAATAATGATAATGATAAGTCTTTTTTTAAATAAATAAGCATTGCGTATTTGTCTTTTTTTTCTCAGTGAGCACCAGATAACTGGTGATGGTGGAAATAAGAAGAACATTTTGATCAGCATCAAGACCAGTTTAGCCACCGTACCGCACCCAGCTCCACTCATCACCATTAAACCATCACCTGCACAAAATGCCTTGATTTTTTTTAACCTATACACTCATTCATTTCATTTCTTTATCCCACGGCCGTCGTCGTCCGTAAGTACGACGTCCACCATGGTATGTACACTGGGCCAATACAGAAAAAAGCACTATTACTACTTGAGTAAGTAATACACAATTTTCAATTTGAAAACCCCATTATTCTTTCATTGTTCTACACGCAATAATAAAAAACAGAATGAGAGAGAGAGAGAGAGAGAAATTGATGTTATGCAAAAATGTTTGTGTGTTGTATTTATCCACTACTACTACTACTACTTTATATTATTATTGCGTACATGTACCTAGATATTTACATATTACAAAAAGTTATTTCACTAATCCCCACTTTATTTGCCGTAAAATGCTGACAAATGCCTACTTACAAGGTACAAAATGTCGGTAGTAAGTATTGTTACAATAGCTACGAGTGAAAAAAAAGAGAAAGAAGTTTAATAAGTGGAGGCACATCAACATCGGTAATTAGACATTTTTTCCACTCCACCCTAACAATCTGGCTTAGTAGTCCAATAACTCAAAAATACCAGAAGCTATAAATGACAATCAAGTTACTCATTCATTGCATGACTGAAATATTTCTGTTTAAGCCTTCTGGGGTAATGTGCACTTGAAATATTTCACTTGCCAAACACGCATACTATTTCTAGGCTAGTGAGAAAAATGTCTCCAGAAAGTGTGTTTTCATGCACACGTGAGAAAACTGTAGACATTCTCAAACAGGACAGTAAGGAATAGGTAATATCTGTATTTGCACTTGAAAACTGTGTGCGTCTTCATCATTATCACGTAAAAGCTCCAATTGCCAACCGTTCTTACTGATTGGTTAGTACAGCTTGCTACGCTCTCATCAGTACTATACAAAGCTGGTATGAATTGCGTAAATAAAAACGATAAAAAATGAATGCATTGAATTCCTTGAGAGAGAAAAAAAACACACACACACACACACACTACCACATCACCAGCAGCAAAATCACCACAAAAAAAAAAAATTATATGGCTACCTGGTCAAGGTAATCATCATCAAATTCCATTACACAGGAATATGATGACTTGTTGAAGAGACGGCTTTCTGGGAGGAGAGTAATCAAATCAGTGAGGATCAGTAAGTCGGGCCTTATTAATAATTGAAGAAGTTTGTGTTTGTATTATGCTACCCTCTGTCTCTCACTCCCTCTCTCTGTCTCTCTACCACAAAATCCTCCACAAAACAGATGAAGATTATTGTGGTGATTGTACACTATGGGGATAAACCGCTTAGGAAAAAAGAGAAGGGCGGCATTAGTCCCACCACCACCACCACCATCAGCCTATATAATATATCGGCAATATCATCACGACGACGACGACCAAAGCAAAAAAAAAAAAAAAAATCATCCAGCAAAGTGAAGCGCTGTCAGAGTTGATCGTAAGCAAAGCAAGCCAGAGGCACGCATCGAATCCTGATCATCTTCTTCATCATCATCCCAATGATCATTTCGCTTCTCAACATTATTTGTGAAGATTTTTTTTTCATCGATAATACGGATGAACAGATGAAATTTTTTTTCATAACGTATGGATAATCATGTGGATCCTTTTTTTTCTTATACGCAATAATAATAATAAGGATGAGCTGTCCCATCAAATGTAGAGGTATTTACTAGGAACGCAGGAACGAAACAAAGAAGAGAGAGAAAAAAACTACATGACTGTACTATATGGCTACCTTCTCAGCAGCTGAAAAAGATTTGCCTGTTATATAAAGTGCGTAATATATGGATAATTGTCGTATGAAGAAGCTGCTGGTGCTGTTTTTTGCTTGCAGGAAGAAGGCCAATGATGATGATGATGGTGTGGTGGAGTGTGATCGAAAGAAAAGAGGAAAGACAATCACAAAAATAATATGAACAAAAGTAATTTCACACACATACTTACATATTTTATATCGGAAAACATGTATGGGTTTAAGGTAGTAATGTACATTTGACTATGGAAGGGTGGAATAGCAACCGTGACGACTAACTAAATGAAGGAATGTCGATGTGTGGACGACCAAGTTCATGCTGTGAACATTCTCCCCTTCTCCGTATCATGTACCTATTGCTTTCACACACAAAATATTTTTTGATGATCATCATGATGATGACGACGAGATGTAAATGCAAAAGTAAAAATGTACATATCGTTATGTTATTTCTTAATCGTTATTAGAAAACCATGGTTGATTTTTTTTATGTAATGGCATGCATGGCATGATGACGAGAGTTTACTTTGTTGCTACTACTAAACGTTGGAAATGATGAATAATTAAACAAGAGGGAAAATTTTCATTGGGATAAATTACATACAGAGAGTATGTATGTTTGTCCTCCTTTCTTTCTCGTGTTCCCCTCCCTCTCTCCTGCAAATTCTCTTGACTTTTTTTTGTTTATTGGCTTAATTTAATCTTTCGGATCTGGTGTGATGTCCATGCTTTTTTTGCAGTGTACCATTCCAACTAAATTAAAAGTTCGTGCGAAAGTGTACAACCTCCTAGATCAATTTATGCTGGGCTCCCGTCACTCACCAGCACGTACATTGAAATATGTGCAAAATGTGTACAAACTTGTAAATGTTGTGCTGTATGTTCACCACCACTCGTACTTGTAAAATTTCAGAGTATGAACAAGTAGATATAGAAGTAGGTGTAGTTGAACTTGGAAGTTGGCAGGTAAGTGAAGTGCCGAAAAATAATGTGAATGAAAACACTGATCAGATCGAAATGCCATCAATGAACAGATCATGAATATAATACGTTCTGAACCTACAAACATTACGACAAAACCTGATTTTTTTTCTGTTAAAGTAACTCTACTGCTGCGGTTGTGTGTGTGTGTAAGCGTCAATTTCTTGTAATCAATTAATCAAGCTGAGCTAAGCTAATAGAGAAAATGCTCATTATTTCAAAGGTCCACACCTAGCTTTTACGGATTTCCTGACAAAAAAAAACTCTTGGCTTTAGAGTAAACAAATCAATGTCACTGACAGAAACTGAATGACACTTTCAACCATTTAGTAGATTTTTTTTTTGTAAAAATTACTTTGGGGCATAACAAGACAATTTTGTAACCGGGTTTTTATATCCCTGTGGCAAATTATTATTTTTTCACATTTTTTTACTCTTTCTTCAGGTACATCGGTCCATCTTAAAGCTCATTTTGTTAAATGCATCATCATCATCATGTTCTACATGTACATATTATGTATCTCTCTACCCTGAACACTGCAGTAATAAATAAATGGAAATCCAACTCTGCCCAACAAATCAGACGGGACACAAAGCAAAAGGAATTCGGTTTCTCTCTTCTTATGATTCATTAGCGGACCGATGGTCACATTCAAACAGTGTTCATCATCATCGTCATCATTAGGAGTAAATACATTTCTCCTTTAGTGGCAACACTACACTGCTCAAATAACATTCCACATTATTTATTCATTAGCCATTAAATATTCTAAATAAAAATCAGACTATAAGCTAGCAGCCTGACCTACTCAAAGGAATTCAAAAAAATGCTTTAAGGCTACTGGTCTGCTACTAATACTTGTCCATCTACAACGGCAGAATTAAGCTACCATCACCACCACCACCGCCAGTTGGACAGACACGATGATAATATTCAAATGAACCCACACAGAAGAAAACGAATAAAAAGTACGTATAAATTGTGGCATTCCGCTACAAAAAAATAATAAAATCTTTGCTTCTCAATTTCAATACATGCAACGCAAACCCGGAGGGATTGATAGAACCAAAGAGAAAAACTTGGAATATCAAATATGTACACACATGATCATCAAATCTTATCTTTCTTTACACCTCCTCCCCTCCAATAGCGAATAAAATATGCGTGATCTAATAATCATGCATGCATGCATGCATAATTTTAGTAAAAAGAATAACACTGTGCGTAATCAAGTCTGACTAAACAACAGAAACGCTTTGAATGAACAAAACATCCCAAAGACACTTTTTTATAAAACAAAAGTTGGAATAATAGTAGATAAAGACGAAAAGCATTATTAAAAAATATGCAGAGGAGAAGCATGCATTAATTAATTTACAAAATAACCCCTTTGTTCAACAATTAAGCTTAAATTTGAATAAAATTGTAAAAGAGTTGGTTTTGTAATTTACAATGCAAAAAAACATCTCTTTCTTTTCACGAAATTTTACCTACTATGTAGGTATTAGCTAATCTATGCCTATTTGAAGGCGACGCACGTGCTTGATGAATTTCTCAGAATTAAGCCTTCATCACAAGCTCTCAGATATTTTGAGAAACTAGTTTAAAATTACACCGACCAGAAGACAATTCTTTTCTTCCATCAATAATTCCCTTTCATTTTATGAAGTGATCACGTAAAGTTGATATTACTCGTTCATCTGGCTATGTCAAACAAGTAATGAGACTAAAAATCTGCTTCTTCATTTGAAAAAAAAACAGCCCGATCTATTTCTACTCCACAAGGAGTGCACCATCATCATCATCATCATCATCCTTCAGTTTCACTATAAACTTGACAAAGCACTGCTATCATTATTAACTATTGTGGAGAGAGAAGGAGAACAAGAAAAGAATCTCGACACAGGTACACTTTTATATAATTTTTTTTATCGTCATACATCAGAAGCACAGCATTGTTTGGTCAGCAGCATGATGGACTATTTCACCAAAGATTTCTCTGATATAATCGCGATCATCCATTGTAAATTTACAATTTAATGTGCCATCATATCAGTATCAACAAACAATTTTAGCTGCCAGTAGCAGCTCCTGCGGTAAGTATTTTTATTGTTTCTCTCCAAACTCTTTCATCTATTTATCTCTCACTCTGATAATTTTTATTCATTTAATGAACCAAGGAAGAAGTTGTACATTTTATTTACTGGTGTATTTACAACCGAGTAGATAGCGGTAGCAGTGAGCTGCTTCAACATTTATATTAAAAGAAAACCATGCAGCAACAGCTTTGCAGCATCATTAAACAATTCTCAGTTTCTATAGCAATTTGCATATAAAACAAGGGAAAGGAGTTTTTTGCCGCAGCGGCAGAAGCAACAACAACCAGCCCTCCACAGGTACAATAATCACTGCCACCAGGTCTCACACATTCCACTTACTTACTCACTCTCATCATCATATAAAATGGTCCATTGTGAAGATGAGTACAAGGAGAAAAAAACAACTTTGGGCAACAGGTGATCTGTATTAGACGGGCCATGTAAGATAGATTGACGACGACGATGACGACGAAATGCTCTTCATTATTATTTTTATCAAGCAAGTTTCAAATATTCTTGCAGATCTCACACAAAATTAAAGCAGTGAGTTGTCCTATAACTGCATAATGTATACCCTTAAGTGTACCACCACCTCCGTGATGGCTACCATCATCATCTCCTCATTTCTCTCTTTCCAGTCTGCTTCAATTCAGCCAACTTGGACTGGGACGTTTATGGGGCACACACAAGATCGTTTACATAGAGCTGTTTTCTTCATTTATTAATAAATTTCTACTTTTCCCCATTTTAATAAGATTATGTAAAGTCAGCTTAAGTCCCGACGGTCATACAAAATCAAAAAGTTGGTAAAAAGAAAAATAAAGAATGAGACGTGGATATTACTTGGTATTAGTATTATTATTATTATTATGATGATTTGGTTTGATTGCTGCTACCAGCAAAACGATAGAGAGAAACAAAAACATCATCTCATTTAACCTCATCATCACATTTAAACAATTTTTTTTTTTTGTCAATTCCTGGTCAGGTTAAACTGGACCTATTCTACTGAAAGTGAGTTCTTACTTTTTTCTTCCCTTTTCCAACTTCTGCTGTGATTTCCCCATTGAATAAATGTACAAATCCAGACAAGAAAAAGAGAAGAAACGGTAAGAAGAACTTTTTTTTAATGTATGCCATTGCTTTTTGCAGGATTTAGGGCCACCTGTTGCACCTTACATCATCATCATTATTATTGCCCTTGCTGGGCTTATCAGCCGCATTTTCTAGAGAAAAAAAAACTGCCCATTACTTTGTTTTTCTTCAATGCTGCTACATAGTATGCATTTTTTCTGATTTAAATGTGCATAATAGGTATTCAATCTGTAACAGATCCCTCAAAATCTGAGGACAGGTTCTTTGGGCAAAAAGTATTGAAAGAACTGTTCTCAAAGGCGCTTGTAGTAGGTATGCAAGTACGCCTTTTTTATATTATTGCTATAGTGTGCACATTTTGAGAACATAATATCTCATCATGATGGTCATCATGAAAATGTTGATACATTGAATGCATAAAAATGCTACTTACTTACTTACTTGTACTAGGTATTAATTCCACCACTAGTGGATTTATATAACCAGAAAGACTTTCTCAGGTAGGTAAAATCACTCCATTTGTTTCTCTAGGAATGCTTATGTAGGTATTTAATGTATGAAAAAAAATCAAGACTTTTTCTTCCAATGAACCTTGCTTGCCATTACAATTTTCAGCAACAACACCTGTCACTGGTTTTTTACCAAATTTTCAAGTTCAACTGCAGCTTTCTTCGATCACCGCTGCTGCTGCTGCTGCAGTGCAACTGGCGTTTTACTTTGCACTACACAGGCAGAGGTACGGTGAACACATGTTAATGTTTTAAATTGAAAAAAAATCAGCCTTTGACTTCTGCACAGACGGTCACATAGTTTAACGATAAGGTATGCTAGCAAGAAGCGGGACGCACCCCAGCCAAAGGGATTGGAATCTGTTTACTTTACCCTGTGATATGAGTGAGACGAGTAAATTAAGAACAAGCTCGACAAAAGTCACTGATTTACAATTTTCAGCTTTTTTTCCTCACGAATAATATGAATGTACGAGAACACCTTATTATAATAATAAAAATAGGAACAGAGATAAATAGTGAGCGAGGACCAGCATCATCAAACATCATATCAGTACCTGCTTGGAATCTGGTGCTGTTACTGTGAGGACAGGCTACTACGTGCCAGCAGCAATTATAGACAAACAGTAAAGTGTATTATAAATAATCAAAAACAGAAGGAGAAGAAGAATAGTGAGTGGATTTTTTGTCATAGGGCATTCCTAGGAGCAAGAAAAGAAAAAAGGGAAGCAGGTGCAGAAAATGTTAATAATGCAAATATGAAATCAGCGCTGAGCTCCTTTTTTTCTTGTCTTTTTTGACTTCTTCAATCTAACCACGTCCCATCAATCAGAGAAGTTGGGACCCCTGGAAAACAGTTGGCAAGAATCACATCAGCACAGTTGAGATTTTATGTTTGATTTCTTCTTGTGGTTCACGTGGAATTTGAATGCTGATGGGAATGTGACGGGAACAACAGATGGTAGCAATAAAAGCCTCTAGCGAGACACAATACCTTAATCCATTATTATTACTTGCCACATATTAATACACTTTTTTAATAAAAATTAATGTAGGTACGTGTGTACTGATTGAGTGACTGAGTGACCCACTGGAATCCCTACCTAAACTGGACGGAGATTCAAATTACCTAAGCTATAGGTAAAGGCTGCTGGTTGTAGAGTGGCAAGACTAATTGTCTGACCAAGGATGAGCTATGATAGGGATTCGCAGACATAACAAGAGATACCTAACAATGTTAATATGAAGAGCTCCTCACACTTGATTTCTTTAGTGACATGTGCACATGCCATAATTTTTACTTTGAGCCATTCTCCCCGTCTTCTACACAAACTATGTATGATTATTATTATTTTTCTCTGCGCTACCATTTTTTCCAAAACCTGTACTGAAACTTGCCATCTAATTAATTGCTCAAGTTTATCGTGTTTCAAACGAAAAAACCCAAACTATTTTTTCATCGGTAAATGTGGAAAGTTTACTTTTGGGACACAAGTAATTCAGAGCAAATAATTTTTAATGCAGTTCAGTACACTGCTGCTGCTGCTGCTGTCTATTCACTATATATAGAGCAATAAAATATTGACAAAACTAAAATGAAGCGGGCGACTTCTGTGCTCATTTCGTTTTACATACTTGTTCTCTTCATTCAGCAGAGGCTCTGTCCAAGAAGATTATAAAAATGCTTGATAAACAAAGTAGCCTATCGACCCATCATCGGGGTAAGGCTGCAGCAATAACAACAGCGTGCAACTCTCGCTGCTAACTAGTTTGCACCAACACAAAAACATGGAACAGCCACCAAACATTTTTCAGAGAAGGGTTCTTAATTCCACACTCACTTGCCAATAATAAAAATGTTCGTCTATGCTAGATTGCATGCGTCAAACAAAACGATTCTCATCATTATCATCATCATCATCATCATATCATTTTTTAGGACGAGGACAAACAAAACTACTATGGCATGCATGCCATAATATTCATTATTAGGCAGGTGTCTATGACCACACCGTCGTTGCTTAACCGAGTTTACCTCTGTATACACACACATAAAAAACAATAAAAATCTCCAGAAAATACCAAGAGATAGCTACATGGCCCTCTGTGTCTCTGTCCTTCTATCTACCCTTTTTCTTATATAATGTTTCCAAATAATTTACAAAACGCTTTAAAAGTAATTAACTTTTAGTGCAACTGAAGTGATTTAAATATTTATATTTATTATTCTAACTACCGCATCGACACGGTGTGCTGTAAAGATCAATACTTATTTACGGCGAAAATTGCCAACATGCAAAAGGTAATTATTCGCCAAAACATAAAAGTTTGACATATTTGCAAAGTAATTTCCAAGCCACATAAAAGGTAAAGTATGTATCCATGTATTTCTGACTAGCTCACAGACTCCAATAACAATTAGAAACTTTAAAAAGTTACAATACTTTTTTGCTCTTGTCAAAAGGAACATACACATTTTTTGACCATTACTTGGGAAGTTGATTTTCAATGGGATATTTTCCTAAAACTAAAATCCGAATCATCAACACTAGCCAGCATCACATAATTTACGTTTTTACTCCGAGTCCAGTCAGTCCATTCCATCATTTTTTAGCAGTGTCGGCTATGCTCAAACTGGCAGACGACCACCATCAAAAACATCTAAACT
>JAHZMZ010002859.1:0-15742 GCA_027743805.1 Lepidocyrtoides sp. E14 | reverse complement strand
TCTCGTCTTCTTCTTTTCGCTTATATTTCTTACGATTATAATATAGTTGAGCTCGTGTGTGTACTTCGTCTCCTCTCTGTCACGACAAGCTTGTACTCTTGTTTATGGCAAGTTTGTAAAATAAAAAGGTATTGTATCATAGATTTTGGCTGTGTTGTTGTGTGTTCGTCTCTCTCTCTCTCTCTTTTTGTTTCTATCTATCTTTCTCGCCTGTTCGCCTGTTTCTACTAAAACCCTAATACAATGCTACTGCTTTGCTTGCTATACGACAACTACTACCAATACCTATGTATCCTTGTGCATGGCTCTGTTTTTTTTGGTACTTTGGTACATTGTATAATACAAATAATATATAATGTAATATGTAAAAATGCTGCTCAGTTCAGTTGGACTGAGAACAGACTGGTTAGTAGATGAGAGGGTTGTGTATATGTGTGTTTGCTGTGTATGTTCGCTCAAGTCAGATTATAATATAATGTAGCGTATGATAGTTTTTTTTCGTGTTTTTGTGTGAGCGGACAAAAATCCCTGATATTATAGAGCAAGTGAGTTACTACTGCTGCAAACTTTACTATATACCCCGTTCTTCTCCACTGTTTCTTTTTTTCACTTCTATTTACCATCATCCATGCTTATGCTACTACTATACTAGTGCTCCTATCAATATCATTGTGTTGGTTTGGTCCTGCCTGGTGGTGGTGGTGGTGGCGGTGATGATGATGATGATCATGATGAATATGATGATGATGATGATGATCATACTTCTTTACTTACCTTTACGTACTTATTGCTTCTTCTCACTGCTGAGTTGATACATAACACCAGAGGAGAGCACAGCGTTCGGATGAGATACTGAGAAGGGAAGAAAGAAAAAGAGATACAACAATTTTTTGGTGTGTTGCGTGTGGTTGTGTGATGTAGTGTGCTTGTGTGGAAAGAATAAAGCGAACACAAATCATCTTCGTATGTAAAAAACAATACTACAGAGAGTTTGAAAGACGGATCTTTTTTCATTGTTGTCATCTTGTTCAGTTTTTCCTCAGGTTAGTTAATCACTTTATTTTGTTACCTTTAATATTTTTAAAGTCTTTACAGTTATGTATATCTCAGCATTTCCCTCTCTCCAACTTGAGTTGAGTGGGTTCTTGGAGAGAGTATAAAAAATCAGATAGTCTATTAATGCAGTTATGTGTAAGTGTAAATGTCGGCGTCTTCATTAAAAGGTTTGCATTTCTTTGTTTCTTTTTACTACGTCCAATTTCTTTTGGTGGCAGTAGCTACTTTACTTTAGAATACATTTTGAGATAAATCTGATTGTAAAAATACGTTGTATTTTCAAAATAACTGAAATCAATCAGGGAAAAAATGGTTTAATTGTTTTTCACTGAAGAAATACCATGTAATTCGTGGGTTTTCTAATACCCAGGTTATTGTCAGGAAATTATATCAGAGGGTGATGAGGTAGTGGATAGTAGATACTTCTAATTACGCATGAAATCTCTGAAATTGTGCACAAATGTATTTCACTTTAAAATGTCTTTGAGTAAGAGATAAACAGCTATGCATTCATATATGCACATTGCACACTTACTTATACGGCAGAAAACGGCTGGTAATAAAATAAACAAGAATGAAACTTTATTATTGATCCATAGTAAGTATATCATGTCTGCTTTCCTAATTGGTGGTGCGTTGACGTATATGGAGGAATTGAAAGTGATTTTATTTTTAAAAAGACCATTGTCTCAAGTTTATACTACTCACTCCACAATAGTCATCATGATGCATGTAGTACATCAGTGTATCATTGTGTTTATTTATAATGCGACTTATCGTACCAATTCAGTAAAGTAAAAATTAATTTCACGTTTCATTCATATATGGATTTATTATTTTTGGTGGGTAAATAATTGATTTTTTACTACCTTTTCTTTCATGATTAATTTGACAATGATGCGTTATTAGCAAACGTAGTATACAGGTTTTTACAACGGAATCAACGACTTGTTATTCTATTATTGTTGTTGCACAGTTAAGTGCGGCAGGTAGAGTAGTTTTCTTTCATGATTAATTTGACAATGATGCGTTATTAGCAAACGTAGTATACAGGTTTTTACAACGGAATCAACGACTTGTTATTCTATTATTGTTGTTGCACAGTTAAGTGCGGTAGGTAGAGTAGAGTATAGAATTGAGATATTTTTATCTGTATCGTTGATTTATTTATTTGACTGTACAGCAAGTTACCTTACTATCGCTATCACGGTATACATTTGCGCACAGTTAAGTTATACAGTTAATATTATTTTGCTCATACATGAAAGTCATTGGGTTCATGGAATACGTTACTTGCGTTGGGAGTTTGGAAGGAATTCGGTCGGCGAAGGAAATGTGCGTACAAATAAAAGCAAATAGACAGAAAATTTTACAGGCAAACGTAAAATGTGATAGGTACGACGAGATTGAAGGAAAGTACAAATAATCTTTTAAATGAAAACATTGAAATTTGTTTACTGGAATATTTATTGTCAGTAGTAGTAGCACCCACATCCAGTTAAGTTACAGATGCAGCAACTAAATGTAATGTCAATCAAAACTATATGTCCCTGTCATCAACCCATTTTTTTCTTTGATGAAGCTGATCAAGAAGCCTCATTGTTCACATAAATGTACGTGTGTTTTTACATGGCTGGAAAAAAAGATAATATTATATGACCATTCCACTTTACATTAGAAAAACAAACATTTGTCAATTCACAACTACATGGTATTTTTAAAGGTGTGCAGCATAGCATATAGATAAAAAAACGTTTCAATTTTTACAGCCAAACTCTACAAATATTCATTAATAAGCTAAATATATAAAATGTAGGAAGACCATTTTTATGATGACTGGTGATTATAATCTAAACATGCACAACGTGCATCAACCAGCCAGCCAGCACCAGCAGTAAGCATTAGTATCAACATATCAACAGACAGAGTGGTGGAATGGAATATTATGTGTTTTTGTGGCATACGCTGGTCATATTATATAGTAATGGAACGTGCAAGGACTTTAGGTAACTTGCTTAAATAGTTTACGCTACTACACACGACTATTGTACGTGCATAACCTAATGTGTAACATTCGTATAATATGCTGCTGCCGCTGCTCAGAGTATATATATCTGTTTCTCATAATAACAAGCGGTGATTTACATGCAAAATATTGTCCTTTCCTTCTGCTGGATTATATAAGAGAAGAGGTGTTAGCAAGAAATTGGAAATGAGCATTCAACCTACAAAAAAGCAAGGTATGCATACAAAATGCTAGAAAGATAGATCTTTTCATCTAAACGCGCATTCATTCTTAAAAAAATGCATGTATGTACAACCAAACATAAACTCTACTACTACTTCTACTACTCATTATTATGATGACTATCAAATGTGCAAAAAGAAATCTAAATGAGTGTACATTACTATTGTTTATGCATATAAGATTATTATGAATAGTGGATAAAAATTTATACATTGTGTGTGCCCAAAATTTATTGCAAAGATGAGGACGATGATGAGTAGCTCTCTATAGCTCTTCTTTTTTTCTACCACTGCTATACAACTTACCTACACTACAACAGCAAGTAATAACGATGATGGTAATAATGAACATAAATAATAAAAAAGTGGTATCATGTTCATCCACAGAGGAACAATCAGCATTCTACATGACACATAGAAAAATACAATCACTTTGCTTTTTACGCGTACAAAAAAAACATTTTTTTTGGGTGATGGTATTTAGTTAGTAGTAGGTAGACTAGGTAGAGTCGCTGTAGAATAAAGTAAGTAACTAACATAAAAACACAATAATTATTACTACCATTGCAAGCAATAATAATAATGTCCTTACATGCTAATGTTATCTTGCCCTTGTAAGAAGGAGGAACGCAATACATTTCATCTTTTTAGTCAAGTCAAAGAGTAATAATCATCGTCAAATATATAGTAGTAATAGATCTACAAAACAACAGCTCATAGCTTTTCACGAGAACTCATCATCATCATCATCATCGTCGTTTTCAGTCAGTCAGAAGAGTCAAAAGGCATGATGTAGATATTTCAAGTAGGTAACAAAAGATATTGCATTTTGGGCTCATATTTAAAGGTATGTACATTATATACATAATATTATGCATATATATACACACGTACATATGCTATATGCCTAAAAAAAACTTGCAGTGATACAACAGATGGAACCGAAAAGAAGGTTTGATCAGATACAATGTACAGCAAAATATATATAGCGTAGTAAAAAATTTTTTTATATCGGCTACCACATTGCGTAGAAAAGCTTAATATTCTGATGTATACCTACCTATCTCATTCTTATTCTCCCAACTGCTGCTGCTGCTCTACTATTACTACTACTACCACTACTATCATTGTAGTTTGCTCTGTAGGTATAAAAGATACATACTACTACAAAAGCAACAACATTGCATATAGAATCTTCATCATTATTATTATTATGTTTTGTTATCCATGTCTTTTCTATGTCTGTTGTAAAGCCTCGTAGTAAGTAGGTAACAAGTCAGTCAGCAACAGACGAAAAAGTGCGGATGGATCATATTATATATAGGCAACTTAACAAGCAAGATAATATTAGAGTAGTGGTGGTGGTACTAGGTAGAAGTAGTGGAGGTAAAGTGCAATGGAAATTGGAAATGAGTTTGTATGTATGAACAAAAAGTATGCTTGCTTGCATGTATCATGATGATGATGATGAAGATCATCTCACAGAATAGGCAGTCAGAGACAGAAGCTTTAAAGCAGAAGCCGCCTGACGACGTCGTCATCATGATCATCATCATCGCCACCATCGTATAATATGTAGTAAAGTGGTAGTTGTTGTTTTGTTTTGCAGTCGTCTCCTCATCCACATTGTATCGTATCGTGGTAGTAGAAAAAGTTGTAGTAATAATAATATTGAAGTGAGTAGGACATAAAACACTACAAAATATGCGTTATTATTACACTTTATGCTTGTATACATCAGAATCCGTGTCCTCTCCTCTCCTCTTCTTCTTCTTCTGGGTGAGTGAGTAGTATTTGGCAGCAAAAGGAGCGTAGACAAGATAGCATGGTTATTTTTTTTTCTTGGTAGCATTCATAAGGGTGATGGCAGTAGTAGTGAGAGTAAGTGCATAATATTATGCATGAGTTATGGTCATCTTGTACATTAAAAGGTGTGTAGTAGTAGTATGTAGTAGTAGTGTGGTAGTAAAGTACCTACGTGTGTGGATACAAAAGATATCAGGTAAAGATGAAATTTTTTTTTGAGAGAATGTTATTGCCAGGCAGGCAGGTAGAAAAAAAAATAGTTTGACTCTTTAGTGCAGAGTCCAGTCAAAAAGAAGACAAGTTAAATCTCAACAAGATGTAGTAGACAAAGACATGTAGATAGATATTAGTATATACAACGTAACTCTACATAATATCGAATTCTTTGTACTTTCAAGGCATAATCATCATCATACCTTTCCATTAACCCCTTTTTTATTATCTTGGATTTCAATGCATCTTTGTGTGTGTGTGTGTACACATATTTTAGTAGTAGTAATAGTAATAGTCGTGTTGGTAGATAGGTACATACCATACTACTCTTCTTACAAACTTGATGATGATGTGATTGTGATGATGGTCAAACTGGAGATTTTCTAGTAGAGAGACTCTTCTACACAACATGCAAATGGACAATTGTGCTTAGGCAGAAACAACTCCATAAACAAGCTGCTTATGAATAAATGTATAATTTCTTACGATAGGATAACAAGCAATATCAATAATATTCTTTATATGAGCTTTTGCGTATAATAGATTATAGATATTATTTTCTTTTGAAAATGAATATTATTATGGCAAACGCTCATCATCATCAAGCAGCATTGTACATTGTTCAAAAACGAAATGGCGGATGAATTTGAAAATAAAAAAAAATCATTGTATCACGTCATGACGTTCATTTTTTTAATCCTTATGATTTCTTTACATTCACATAGCTTTAAACAAATGAAACGCCACGTTTGGCTGAACTGGAATTCCATTGCTATTAGTAAGCTGTAAAGTTATGTGCTTCTTAGAAAGAGAGAGAGATGATTACTATTCTGGGGCTTTTACCTTATTTTGTATGATTTTTATGTACGGATAGTTCCCACAAGGTTAGACTTATACTAGGGAATTTTTTTATTATGTGCATGCGTGATGTATATCATCATTCACGAATCAATAAATTTTAAATTTGATTTATTATTCACGTCAGTAATTTAATCACTACTGATCACAAAATCGGACCATAAGCAGCAGTATTGCTATGAATGAATTGTGTTGGAACAAGGTTCTTATAGCATACAAAAAGCCTTTTCTTCAAGAATGAAGAAATCCATCTTCTCGCCAAGAAACTACTTTAAAGCTTCTGCTGCTGCTGTGCTTTATGGGGAAAAGTAATGGAATTGAAAGGAGAAGAAGATGACTTGAAAATGAGATTATCTTTGCTTAAGCACACGTATTGAATACATATTTCCAGGGTGTAGATATAGATGTATAGGTGTACCGCATGTTTCCTGTATTTAGACATGCACATGAAACATGTTCATATAAATCCGACGAATATTTTCTTTCGGAAATTTACTACTATTTTCTCCTACCATGACTGTTTCTTTCTTCTACATGGCTACATCATCGGTGTTTTTGTTGATGATGGTAGGAAGGAAGCACTCAAAGTGAAAAAGTTGGTAGATTACCAGTAGTAAATGGTTATGTCCTTATGTCGTCGTAGTAAATAAGTTGTAAATAGTACAGGGAAAAAATAGGATTGGAATTTGTTTGGGGGCACAAATCAGAACATTTCCTCTTCTACTACTACGGTGTTATATATATCCTACTAAAAAAAAGTACATACATTCATAAAACAACATTTCTGAGCTGTGCTCTTTCAGCTTGTAAAGAGCAGGTAGAAACATGCATAAAAATACGTTCAAAATTGTGAATGTTTATTGCTATATTACACTTTTGCTGTCGTATAAAGATTTTTAACTTGCTTGTCACAGCAGCAGCAGCAGCACTGGTAAGCAACCAAATCTGAAGTCATATTTTCATACGGTTGCTGCTCGCTTACACGGAACTGTACAATAATCCTCCGCCACCACCATCATCATCATCACCATCGTAGATACCCTACTACTACTACCATTGCACCGCAGCCAACAACCAGCATCTTTCTTTAGAAGCAAGGTTTAAGAAAAATGGTGATATATATAAAAAAAACAGCAAATATGGGTACATACATACACTATGAAATCATAGGTACATGCATAATAATATGGTACTGTTACGGTTTGATAGTAAGCAAGTTGTAGTAGTAAGCCTGAATGCACGACTTTTCCCTTGAGCCAAAATACTTGGATTTTTAACTATATGCCTACCGAAAGTAGTATCCACGATCTACTTCTTATGTATTCTACGGCGACGTAATGGACTGAGGACGACGACGACGAGGAGAGTGTGTATGTGTGTGTGAGAGACAGAGAGAGAGAGAGAGGAAGAAGTTGAATGTTGGAATGAATGTATTTATTCCCAGGGGGATTTTTTTCGTTCATTCCGAAGTTCAAGACTCGAAATTCTCAATGGTATTATATGAGGCGACGTAAGTAAATATGTAAAAGTCTGTATAAACTATAAAAGTCTACTATGTTGCTTTACTATAATATTATGCTATAGTACACGGTTAACAAGACAAGGAGCGGGGTATGACTGAGTTGCCTTTTTTATAAGAGACATGACCGAGTGATATGAATGCATTTTAGGTAGGTTGGTTTGGTGTGTAGCATAGACTTTCATTGTACTACATGGCACAAATGAAGTGCACGCAAACTTGTTATATACAGAGAGGATTTTCCTTTTTCCATATGTACATACTTATATACTTATAATACGAAATGGTAATTGAGTTGGGGTAAGTAAGTAGGAGCTAAGCAGAAAAGTGAATCGAATTTATTATCGATCTGGCTCTGGGTTAGTGATTTGGTATACTATATATCAGTTTAACTCACTCAAAAGAGTAAATGAATGAGCCCAAGAGAATACTAGAACAATTAGAATTAAATTGTGAAAAGTGGTAAGCACAAAAGTGATATAATACGTAGCTATATTAAAAAGGAAGGGAACGGAAAATAAAAAAATGAGCACATGGTGACATTGTGGCTTTTGACATGACATGACATAATCTGTACTGACACAAGTATAATTAAGTAAGTAGCTGTAACGCTTGTTTATGCAGTTGAAGAGGAATTTGTATGCGTAAATATGTCGTGATATTGAATCAAAACTGTTTTGATCAAGAGTAAGTGATTAAAAGAAATAAAATGCATAAAAATGTGTCAGTCATGGAATCATGTAATTTTTCTAGCTTTATTTTTGTGCAAACCTTGCAATAACTTTTATTAATGCCAGAATAGCGCAAATTGTAGAATGAACGATATTTATAAATAGATTGAAAACCGTGTTGGGCATGCACAAAATTCCAAAAGTTCAAGGGTTAAGTCGAGATGGAGTAAGTAGTTGTTACAGAGAGGGTATTTTGGACGCAATAAGTGACCTTTCATGAGTTGGTGGAACGTGCTGATACTCATGCACATTGATTTGAATAATAAATACCTACGAATGCAAAATGTAAATACGGTTTAAATATTTGGAGAAATAAGCAAACATGTTTTGCCATTTACACGCATGACTACATTTATATTTTAATGTTGTGTTTTTGTTCCATATATATTCAAAGCAGCTTGTACATTTTTTCCTGAGAGAAGAAAGGAAATTTTAAGTAAAAGATGGATTGAAAAGCTAACGCATAATTCAGTCAGGATTACTGTAAAATATGGAATAATAGAAAGAGTGCAGAGAAAAAAAAATGTTTCAGCACATTTCACAGTATCACCATTTATTCTATTTATGTGAATCTGAGTAAGCATGAAATGCTCAAGAGACACAGTTTTAAATTTTGTTGGATGGAACAAGTACTGCGTATGCATTATACATACACACATATATGGTGCTGGCTCGTCATTCTTACTTTACAAGAGCACGTTGTTTCGCCTCTTTACTAATGTTTTCAACTGTCAGCAGCAGTAGTAAATACATCCAGCCATGTAGTCTAGCCTTTGTCGTGTCGTGAGTAATGCTGGAATTGAATAATACACCAACGCACACATTAAATTTAGAGCAAGCGATAAAACCCGGTGTCGAGTTTCAAATATGCACATTTATTTTACAACTCTTGTAAAACGTTAATGAATGAACTGAGCTGACAGAGAGTTACTTCCTCACTCATTCTTGTTGCTGCAAAGAGGTGTCATTCCAGCATGAATTCACTTAAAAAATGTTTTAATGAATGGAGAAAATGTTCATTTGATTTTTTTTAGATTGTCCATAAAAAGCTGCTCTGAGTTGTGAGAGAAGCCTTATTGGAATCTACAGACGTGCTAATGGTGCCATGTGTTGTCTTCGGTATTTCTGAATCTCGACAACTTTCAAATTACGCGATTTATATACATACCTACCTACTTTGCGCATGAAACGTCACAACAAAATATACTACAGAAAAGACATCCCTTTGGCCATAACATGTAATTTGTAAAACAAAATTTCAAGTACATTGTACATAGATAAATGACTACACGTTCAGTGCTAATAAATGACTTGTGCGTTCCTCATCATAAAAAAATAAAGAGTTTTGTATGAAATCACACAAAAATAATAATTTACGTTTCTTGTGAGTGGACAATGAGAAACATTATTATTATTGTGCTAAAAATGACAAGTGACCTTTGACTGTAAAAGGCAGAAAAAAATGATTGGTGTGGCTGTTTGGTAATGATGAGCAACTGATGATGTGAATTTTCGCTTAATGGCTAATGAAGAAGCTCTGCGGTGGGCTTTAAAACATGTTAAGTTAATGCGCTCCGTCATCATCATCAGCGGCAGCAGCGGCAGTGAACATTACTTACCAAAACCGCAGGTCGAGGTCTCGTAAAAAGTCATCATTTTCCCAGCAAGTGCATCACATTAGCACCAGCTGCCGCTCCATCATCATCATCCACTTTCATTGTGTGTGTTGTAGTGCACACCAAAACTTATAATCATCAACTTTTCATCTTCTTCTTATATATAGCTTTCTACTTCATGCCGTGTAATATTGGTCGTGGAAGGAAGTGAGAAAAAGTTGAAGGATGATTCCTTTCTACTTAAAATTCTTTTTCACCTATCATCAATTATTACTTTAACGAAAATTGTGACTTATTGCACAAACCTCAGCAAAGCCGCAACGAGCAACAGGAACAGCAGTCGTCATTTTCCTCTTGAACGAACTTGAGTGTATTTTTTGTACTCATTATGCAACGCGGATTCTTTAGTGGACTACTTTAATAGCAACATTGTAGTTATAAGTACCTCTCCTACCAGAAAAAAAAACACTATTAATCCCACAGCAAAGCAAAGAAACAAATGACGATAAGTTATTATTACTTTTGTGTTGTTTTGTATGTATACGTCTATTATATGCATAAACATTTTATTATTGGACTTGTGTGACCACACAACAGAAATAATACATTTAGGCACATTTTCTAAAATGCACAATGGACAATGTTAGGCTGACAACAAAAAATACTTTTTCTCCTTCTCGTCTGATGTGGATGCTCCTTCACAAGATTCCTTTGAGTTCGAAGGGTAAGAAGAAATAATCATTTTTTTAAAAGATGTTTTTTTCTCTTCCATCTCAATGTTTTAATGCTCATCATCATCATCATCGTGGTCGTCATTTTCATCTCACTCATTTCTTCCTGGGGCGTAGCACTTTATTGCTAACTTACACACACACACAAGTACCATGCACCGATTTCGTTCGAATGGCGTGTGTATGCATTCAAAACGCGGTTCCCTATAAACAATATTTTCTTCTTCTTCTTCTTCTTCTACTACTACCTCAGTTTGTATTATATTTCTTTGACATAAATAACGCAGTTATTATGATGAGGTTGATAATGATGATCTGTATATCATAAGAATAATAAGAATGCACATTAGTTACCTTTTCTCTGTTCTAATGAAATTTCCCCTTTCGGAAAAGCGCACAAGATTATAGTATTATTATTGTCTATACATTATTCTTCAAACAACTTNATGAAATTTCCCCTTTCGGAAAAGCGCACAAGATTATAGTATTATTATTGTCTATACATTATTCTTCAAACAACTTGCATTACACACATTGTTCTTTCCATTTGAGTCGTTTCTGTACAACAGAGTCGCACACGCATAATATTAATATTGCTTTGTACTCACCTCACTGGCAACTTTTCGCCTCCTGTGTAAAATGCCAAGCTGGTAGTGAACATTAAAATCCATCAAAGAGTTGTTGTTGCACCAAAGAAATAAAAAGAATGTAGACAAGCACTATAAAAGGTAAAGTACAAAACGAAAACAGCAAAACTAGTAATACGAAATGGTAGTAAAACAAAACCAAGTCTTAACGAAACATCGTCGTCGTCATCATCATCATCATCATCCTTTTCGTCTTCCTCATCACTTACACAAACACATTACTTTTTAGAAGAAGAGAAAAAAAATATTGAAGGAAGCTTACATTTTAAAGAGAAAAAAATTGAACTTTTATATATATGTAGTACGTACCTAGCAAAACAGAACGCACATTTTATATATACCTATATAACTACTATCTATCTACATGAACTCCTTCAACTTTACCCGTTCGTGCGGTAAATCGTGCATTTTGTACTGTACAAGAGAGAAAGCAAATTGCTGATGATATCATTCTGTCAGATCTTTTAGAAGAGAAAAAGTTACATGCTATATAAATACATACACCTGAGTATGCAGCTGTGTACCTACTACCTACCAAGAAAAATGTATGCTCTGTCTTACATAAGTCAGTTTCAAAGTGAAATAAAATATATAGAAGATGAATAATAATATGTAATATTCCATAGAGTACACCACATATTCAATATCATATACCTACCTATACAATACGCTTTTAGTTGGAAACTTAGTCATGCAAAAGATTTTGAAAACTTTTAGGTACCTTTTCATCTCAGACTGTTTTATCTAATATGCAATTTTTCATAACCGTGAAGACTCTAGAAAAGCAATTTTTGCCTCTGATTTTTTTTTCTGTCCGAGTATTTACTACTACTAGGCGTATAAGATAAGGATGCTATGAAATATATACATTTTTTTCAGCGCAGGTGAAACTTTAGAAATTTTTTAGCTCATTTTTTTGGCTTGCTCCCCTTCTAATAATGACGGAAATGATTTTTTTACAACGTATCCTAACGTTCCATAATTTTGCTGCATTAATATTACTTTTAATGCTGCTCATTCCACCATGGAGTTATTATATTGTTCAAGAAAGAAACTAAATGATTTACTCTTGAATACTTTTTTAAAAAATCGGGGAGTAGTCGTTTAAGAGAAATATGGCTTTTGTAGTAACAATAAACCAATTTCACGTGGAAGTTAACACCGCCATAACACCATGAGCAGGGTAATCGTCATAAATAAGTAAATAAAATACCTACCTACACCACACCACCGAATAAGTAAGTAAGAATAAGCCTTGCAATGTGAAAGTACAAGATGTACCAGCTACTAATTTAAATGTAAACATTATTTTGCTTTTACATGAAATGGAGACTGCAAGAAATTATCATTTTATTTGTAAGAGGATTCCTTAGCATGAATGAATAAGATTACATAAAAAGCATTTTGTTTTTATTGCTTTCTTTGCATTATCAACATAATTTAATACCACTGTTTCGGCAAAAATACAAAAAGATACAAATAATATGATATTATGCTTTTTGCCATAAATAAAATAGATAATGTAATAATAATAATAATGATAAAACACGAAACTTGCATACTATTATGTACATGTGTGCCGATGGGTGGTGGTGGTTTGAAAGATGGATGTTTCGTGGGGCTGTCTCTCGCTAATATGAAATATGTAGAGTACCTATATAGGTAGGTAGGTAGTAGGTAGGCAGAGTTCCATACTACTAAAGAGTAGTATAGAGTGCACTACTCTACGATAATAATATTATTTCAAAAAGAGAAAAATGATTATGATATGATAATGTAGCAACATGCATGAAAAAAAAGTCTTGATTTTTAATGCTCAATTCTAAAAAATGAAATATGGTATGGAAGGAGGATGTGAGCTATTATTTTTTTAAAACAAAGAACAGTCGTCATCTCGTCGTTCATGTACATAATATAATATGCTAGTAACCGGAGGCATTATCATCATAGGTATTTATTCTCATTCCCATTAATAATAATAAGCAAAAATGTAGTAGTAGTGGTGGTGGTGGTTTTTGTAAAATAGTGCTAGACTGGACAATAATATAGTAGGAAACATTTCATGAAAATAAGTGTTTGCGCATCTGTAATTGTAATAGTATTCAAAAATGTGTAATAGTTTTTTTTTAAATAATAGAAACTCTCTTGCATTTTCAGAATTGGCGTGTACTGAAGTAGTAAATTGGGGAGTATGTACCTATAAAAGTAGTAGCAAATCTGAAGATAAAAATGCAAGCATTCAATTCATTTTTTTACGTTTGTAAAATGCTATCCAATCCACCCCTAGCACAAAACAAGCTGAAAAATCTATGGTCGTTGTTGTTGGTACTGTTGTAGTACGAAATATAGAAAGCAGTAAAGTTTACTACTTTGATAATAAACGATGGTCTATGATACAGAATATAGCTAAGCAAGCTAGTCACAGAATATGTACACCATTTATTTTCTGTTTCTGCTGCACAAAGAGGGAAAAAGGTGACCAGTGACCATGCATTGCGTAGGCTGTAGGTACCATAAAAGAGCAATTGTACATTCATGGGTGCGATGAAATGACTGGGAAGGTGGTTTGCCATAGATGACCATTCATGCATCCGGAAATTTTCAGTTATACACACGTGAAACGGAGTAAAGTGTTGCATCATTTTGTGTTGTGTTCTCTTGGAATGATAACTCTAGCAGAAATCATAATGATCAGTAGTAACCAACAAACCATTCTCATTTTCCAGAAGAGAGATTCACTATAGGTATTTTTGTGATTTCTGTGATGATGACGATGATGAATATACATTAGCTATTGTTGATTACTACTACACTGCAATACGACCACTCATACTGATGATGATAATCCTTCTCATTTTTGTCTTGGTTGTTTAGCAGAAAAAAAATGGATAGAATTTTTTTTAGAAATGGGTAGAACAACATGAAACTCACGGCATCATCATCATAACCAGAAGAAAAATTGGCTATGTATAGTAGCTTTTATTGTGACTCACAATTTGTGAGGTGCTTCATTTTGGAAGTAGGTAGAAAAGCATAATATTCATATCACTCTAGAAGCCACCCCGTATGAACGTGAATATATATAGGTTTGAGGAAAACTTGATGAGTGAATGGCTGACAAGTGAAGTGACCAGTGAATGAGGTAGCAACAGAGCACAATGGGTGCATTTATTATCCTTCACTGAAAAGTACCAGTTTATTTTTTAAATATTTTTTTATTCTTGTACTCACATGGATAATGCAAATAAATGTGACTGTCATTAGTATCAAAGTATTACATACCTACATACATATGCTATAGAGAGAACACACTGCTATAAAATCAACGAAGCAAACAAAGTTGTCTGTTAATTTCTGGGATCATTCTTGTTGCAGTGTGGATCGGTGTGATGTAATGTAATGCAGAGTGCATATCAAGTAGCTCAGAAAAATGCAAGCTGTAAGCGTATACATCGTTATTATTATTGAGCCGGTAGAAAATTGTGAGAAGTTGAAAGAGTTGTTGTATGGGTGAAGGAAGGGTTATAAAATAATACGCGTTGTGAAGTCATAAAATGAAATACTCAAGCACTCATTTTTTTTTCTGCTAAGTTAGCTAACTGACTAAAAAGTCCCACTTCCGCTGGAACCACTTTTTTCTTTCATTTTTTTAGTAATTTCTTTTTTCACTCACGTATTCATTTACTTGAATGTATGTATCTACTGCTGAAAGAAGAAGACAGAATAAAATGATGTATGTACACTACCTTTGTATAAAACTTTTCAAACTTTATTTGTTTCTCAGAGAAATGTCTGCTTACTAACAAAATAGTAGCAGTTAGATTGTGAGAGATGTGATGTGAATTTGACTTGATTTCAAGTTTTCGGTGGTTTTGCCTTCTGGTCACTTCACCATATTATCAAATGCGTGCATGTTTTTGCTGATGAAAGGAAACCAAAAGAAAATTACCGATGATTTTCTGTGAATTTATTTTTTATGCATTCTATTTTTCAGCTTGTACACTTTTTACCTGTGAAAATTCCCTTTACTTTTTCAGTTCTCTTGTTAGTTACGCTTTTAAAGTAAGAATAATTATTTTGTGCCCTAATGAGATCTCACACAGTTTGCTTCATTACTACACATACCAATTTATTTTAGCAAAGTGAGTTGTAAAATTAACGCAAAGGTAATATGTAACAAATTTTAAGTGGACATCAAACATTAAACTATACGAATGTGTTGTACGATGATGCAGTAGTGACTTGATGAATTTGCATTTTGTAAGTACAAATCATCAAAAAATTAATATATACAATGTACAAAGCAAAAAAAAAAAAA
>JAHZMZ010002858.1:0-16685 GCA_027743805.1 Lepidocyrtoides sp. E14 | reverse complement strand
AGAAAAAAAGTTTCTTCACAAAAGCGTCTTCCATATGGATGTACAATCAGAAAATATGGTTGGATTTTTTTTCAAAAATACAGTTGCCGTGACTGCCTTGGTACCTAGAAAATCTTCTCAGTAATTCTCTTTAATTTTTTGTCAACACGTTCAATTTAACTATCTATTTTCCAAGAGAAATTCCATACAAGAAGCATTTAAAGGAAAAGTTACAGGTTATTGAATAGTGAAAGCTCACTAAAAGTTTCATGGTTATTCCTTTTCGTATGTCAGAGAAAAAGTTGGTCGTAATTGAAAACTCCATTTTTAAACTCGCATATATGCGATCGAACTGTACCACCACTACTGCATATTTCTCGTGACAACTTTTATGATAGGGAGACTAGAGAAGAATGAAAGCCATTACTGATGACTTTTTTTCTTATCACAGCCTTACATATGAGAGTGTGGTTCTATCAAGTGGCGGCAGCAATGGCAGCAGTAGTGATTTATTTGTACTGTAGAAAGCTCTCTTCCGTTTTCCAATTTTTTATACTTTTTTTCAAGAGTCTTGTTGATAGTAAGTTGTGACTGACTTCCTCTTGCTCGCCCACTCAGTCATTGCATTGACATAATTTTCAGTTTCTTCAAGAATGAAAAAATGAAATGAGACTCTATGAAATGTCTCTGTTGAAAAAAAAAATGAAAAGACAAAAGGGCTTCTCGCAGAAAATGAAAGACTGTCGCTTCTTGTGATTACTGTGATCAGTCTGTCATGGTCATGTCTGCTCCTAGCTATGTACTTTTTATGAGCCAGTCGAACAAAGAAGTGAAAGTTTCTCTTGAGGGATTTCGATTTTTTTCTCATTCTCTACTTGGTCTTATGGTCTCATGGAAAAATTTAGACGGGACGACAAGCAGGAGATGTAAGGGCACAAAATTGGAAGGAATCTTGCTTGACTCATGTTTTGTGCTCGGGCTGTAAGACATTTTATGTTACACCTTTAAGAAAGGAATGTACGTATATTATGTTCTTTGATGTGATACCAACACATGTTCTTGGCTCAGTAGCCACGACGAGTGCTTATAGACATGTTTAGGTGCATAACCTACAGTTTTGTGTATTCTTGTATTTTGCAACAAATTCTTGTATCTGTTTTTTTAGCATATATGCTGGCTATAGGGATCTGGATTTTTTTTAGTTTTCACACTTACTCTACACTAAAACTAGAACGAATGCTCACTTCTCCAAACAGGTGGACACTTGGGTATACTTGAGGAGAAAGTTTTTAGTGTCCCATAAGGTTTTTTTTTCTCTTCTTTCCATCAATTCACAGGTCTGGGATGAAAGAAGGATGAAACTGAAAATACTCGAAAAAAAAACAATGACTGTTGGATGAAATGCCAAAGAATATTGGTTTCAATGTTTAATACAATAAAGTTTTTGCCCATTCTCTCCACCAGTTCTGGTACTTGTCCTATCCTCACAATACCTGCCTGTTTATATTTTATTACATTGCTTATTTCATGTATGTATCTTTTGGAAAGCTGCGTAAAATGTTATTTTCAAATACTAGAGTTGCAAAATGTATGCATGAAAAGACATGTGTATGCAGGACACACATAGGCAAGCACATTATGTAGGTGTTTGATGGTGTATGAATACTGTCTGTTGAAATGGATAAGGGTTGGTTTGAATTAATCCAAAATTCATGGTTTTGTGTTTGTGCTTTCTCTGGCGAACATATCTGAAGACTTTGTCGTATTTGAATAAAGATACTCAATTCAATTGTAAGTTGTTACAAAAGAGGAATATCATTTCCATCGGAATGGCATTCATTTGCAAACCTCTTTTGTGTTCGATTATCGTACCACGTTATATCTTACTTATTTCCTTGTTTTTTTAGCCTCTTTCACTTTCAAATTAGTACTAGGTAAACTCATGTGTACAGCTGTTCTATTTATAATGACCTACATAAAAGCTGCTTCAATTGCCATCAATTTTCAAGTTAGTACATTGGGACAGACTTATGAAAACATGGCTGTGTGTGTCTAACTTAGTAAAGCCCATTGGCGGAGACGTTACGTATAAATGGAAACTTTCACAATGGTCAAACATTGAATTCAACAAAAGAGAATAATGTTGAATGTTGCGTGTGCTTGAATGTGTCTAATATAACGTATTAATATGACTCTTTATTGTTTTCATTTGCGTTCAGACGGTCCAATTGGAATCCTCAATTCCATGCAGGTCAGTATACAATAACATACAGTGTTTTGGTACAATGGGAAAGCTACGTTAAGAGTTGCAAGGGCTTTATGCCTTTTAGATACATGCCTCACTATATATTACGGATGAAATGGTTACGATTTGCCATGTTTGTTTTGTGTTTTATACATGTATATTTTAATGTGCTCTAGGCTTACTGTACAACATAAACTATTTTTTTTTTGAATTCATACATGTGGGATTGTTAGTGGTCAACAGCACAGGAAACTGGCTACATTATTCGTACTTGCATATATAGCAGTTAGCAATGCCAGCATAGAAATAAGGAACTTGCTGATGTGCATAGACAATGTGGCACATAGACTTAATATTTTAAACTTTGAAAAAAAGAGCACTGCATTATTCAGCAGTAATGAATGATAAATCTAGGAACAAAATAGTTATTTGAGAAACATTCAAGTGAAAGGCATAATTCAAAAGAAAGTTGAGTGTGATAGAATAATGTAGTGGACTGGATTCATTCTCGTCCATAGTGTCCTCTATGCCTCTTTTGAATAAAATGGTCTTTGTTTCTGCGCACTGAAATTTAAAACCAACAGTATTTCATTTCTCTAAGCCGATTTGCTTTATTTTTTATCTAAAATTGCTTTGGACGATTTAATCCTATTAAGTAATCGAGTATGAAAAAAGAACAACACTGACATCATTAGTTATATCAGCATCAGTAGTGCACCCACTGCGTCGAAAAAAAGCAACGTTTCCGGAATCCATCATGACTCCTCTGCTTCCACTTTATAAAAGTCTGATACATGTAAGTAAAATTGGAATAAGAGACGGAAAACGGAAATATACACGTAAAAATATAAACATGGTAAAAGTTTTATGTTTAGGGTGTGTTAATACGTACGAAATACATTTATGTAGGTGCATACTAGCTTAGAGGTTTTTTTTATCGAAAAGAGAGATAGGCTGCATGAAAGGAGAAAAGAATGAATGCGATTTTCTCTATTCTCGAAGTGAAAACGGAAGAGCAAATATATCAAGTGATTGTTTTCAGTCGTAATCGGTGTATCCATTCCCTAAGAAGGCTTAACTGCGTCAGGACGATTTTCTTTTATTCTTTCCCTTTTCTCTTCATATCTCATGTCATTGATGATTATAATGTACGTACACAAATATATTATTTTTCAACTGTATATGGTATATTTCATTATTTCTGTAAGAAAAATCCAAACGAAATTTTTAGGTGTTGCTGTACATTTATAAACGACGTGATGTATTTGATTTGTAGTGTGGTTGTGATATGATTTTTATTAAACTCTTTGGAAAAGCGTGTACCCAAGTATTGGTTAACGTCAGTGGCAACAAAGGAAAGAGAAAAAAAGTGTAGTCCAAAGTGAAAGTCATTCTGCTCATTGCCTGATATTTACAATATCAGTAAGAAGCTCTTATAATGCACGGTTCCACTGCTGCCCCTGGTCCGGGCGATTTCTTCCAAGCCTATGAGCAACTGGGCCGGTTGTGGGAATCCATGTTAAGACCCAGTGGGAAACTTTTTGGCTAGTGGAAAGTCCTTTCCTAATAATACAGTGATTTTTTTTCGTCTAGAAACAAACATGTACATATTTTGAAAGCCCGCTAAGAAAGTTAAATAAACTTGCTACTTGTTTTAGAAAAGTTAAATAAATTTCTGCTGGTATCACGCGTAGCAAGCTTGCTTGTACAAAAACTAACAACTAATATACTACATAAACTCAAGTGTAATTTTATGCCTGATGCGATGGTGCGTTGAATAAAGATCTAGGGTCGCCTGTCACTCCACTTCTGCAATGTTTTTTTCCAGCACTCTGAAAAACAGTCGCCCGCCTTGTAACCATTACTTACTTTGGAAAATAACTTTTGTGGAGATAAGATAATAAGAGTACATAGTTATACCGTTAGGATGCACATTTAAAGACATACATATATGAACCTACTCTGCTATGATAGAGAGGAATTTGACAGGGTCAACTCGCCTTACCGAAAGGTTATTATTGAGGACAGTGAGAGGAAGCAGTGAGTGGGAGTCTGGAAAGTTGTATTTGGACCTTTATTGCAGTTTTTTTGTATTTCTTGTATGGAAACGGAAACATTTATTTTTAATATGGATTTTGTTGAGAAGTTTGTTATTTCTGAAAAGTGTATACACTGCACGCCCATTTTACTGACTGAAGCATTACCGGCTTTCTTTTCTCTTTTCTTCCAAGAGATGAAATGAAATACATACTTGACAAGTTTATGATTTCATATGAGTACTTGAGTGTAATATGACAACTGCGAGTATAAAATTGCACATATCTGTACTGCGAGACTGTAGTATCATTTTCAGGAGCTCAAATAGATTTTTTTTGTGAGAAACCGGTGGTGCTACTGTGGTATAAATAACTAAAAAAATCAACTAAATATAATCAACAAAGCAAGCGGACGGGTACATTACGACTTTAAGTCATCAAAATTGACTCTTGAATTTTGTGCTGGTTAGCTTCATGTATGTAGGTAGAAATTTTATTTACCCATGAGTGTGTGCGTTATATATGTGCAGTTAAATAAGTACTACTTTAACTGCACATATATACTTGTGCACATCATAAAAATAAGATGAGAGCAGAAATCCGCATGATGTGGTCATGAGCATGAATAGAGAGATAACGAAGTTTGAGAGAGAAAAGTCGACTGGAGAACGCACGTTAATCTCTTCATATATATACATAGATACATGCATTATATTCACTCACATACACACAATCATATTCCTATGGGTGGTGGTGGTGGGTACATTATCTCCATCTTCTATAATCCGAATCTGTGTCTGGCTATATCATATTATAATGTACAGTAATTCCGTTGTAAAGGGAAAGTCTGTTGAAGAGAATCCAAGTGGAAAACATGAGTCGGATTCAAAATGTGATCTCACCACCGTACTTTACGGACGTGTGTATATATCCAAAAATTCAGAAATAGGATAAAGGATGTGATTTGCATATGTCGTTTACGGGATTTTTTAATGCAAAAGATGTCACTTGTAGGTTTTTGCGGAGCGTTCTTCGTAAAATTCCAATTCAGACAGTGATAAAAAACAGGAAAAAGGAGAGGGAAAGAGAAAGCAAAAAAGATTGTAAACATGTTTGGAATTGCTTGCATTAAAAAAGTCTATGTTTAAATAACCGGACGACACGCTTTCTTCGGATACACAACACAATGGCAGAGAATAAAAGACGACAGCAGCGCAGTGGTAGTAGCACTGTTTGTACACTGGTGTTATTATGACGTCCTTTTGCGTGCATGCTTACCATCATCTCTGCATCACAACATCCGCCATCAAGAAACACTTTTTGTTGAGGCAAAAGAAATTTGTGAAATTGGATATTTTAATAGGAGAAAAGAATTTTTGTACACGAGCAAAAAGCAATCTAACTATAAAAAGAGGAATTTGATACTGTCTCAAGGAAACGTACATACCTACATACATTATATGTACCCAATCTATATCTGATTTGTTCGTCAAGTTTTTTAAGTGTATAAAAGTGTATAAACATTTTTTATATTACTTATTGTCTTAAATGCTATTAAACGCGACTTCTTAAAATTTGCGAATGCGAACATTGTTACATTTTTAGTGTTAGATACGCACGCCTGGTTGAATCTCTCCTTTTATCGTAAAGTGAAAGTCTGAAAGAGTACTGAGCAATACTATTACTCTTAAGAACCAGCTCTGTCATGGACTATATGGTGCACTCTTGTTCACTTCTGTTCAAGAAGTCTTAAATACCAAACGTAGTTTATGCGTCTTGTTTGTCTGTCTGTTTACGTGGTTTATTCTTAGTGGTCTTCATTAGTGACTAATTATGAGGGACTTTTACTATGAAATGGGTGGTGCTTTTATAGATTTTTACGTTGTGATCAGCACAATTGCATAAAGTGCATTTTAAAACATTTCTATTCATCTTGAAACATAATATTTTGCTCCCGGTAGTTATCCAGTTCCTAGATTTGCTCATCTAAAGTGCAATTTTCCTTCTTTTGTCCTCTCTGAGGGATAAAATATTTACATTGTTGATGAGTATAAAACGGTCTTTTGTTTTTGTACTCTACTGTCGAAAATCGACTATGCTTATGTTTACACAGGTTTCAAGAGGTTAAGTGATTTTTCAAGAAAAGTAGAATAGGGAATATATCTTGCTTTCGTTCACAAACGCTAGGAAAATACAGTGCTCACTGAAAAAAAGTAGAAAGTTTGTTTAGGACGTATGATGCAATAAATCCATGTTGAACTGATCAAATTTTGTTTTCTAAATACAAAATGCGTATACACCGTATTCTGCTTTGCAAATTTGTATAAACAATACAACAACGCACACACATGCATGTAACATTTTATGTGTGTACAGTAAATACTCATGCACATAGCTCGGCTGTTTACTTTCAAGTAAAATCTTTCGTTTCAGCGACACATATCCAAGATAAAGCCAAGAAAACGTATCGTTGAATGATTTATGCTTACAATGTGACAATAGTTTTTTTCGTAAAGTTTTTGATAAAATCGTTTTCAATGATTCATTTTCTCTGCACAGAGAGAAAGCAAAATGGATGAAATCTCTTTGTTGTAAATTTTTTTCACGATGTACGAAAACAGAAGAAGGGTCAGATAGCAGCAGTAGTGGAAAAAAAACATCACTGTTTCCGTATCAGTATGGTGCTATTTGAAAGCACTACCAATAAAATGTGCCAGTAACGTTTTTCTTCATTGATAGGAAGTAACGAGACACTGTAATATCGTCGTACATGTACGCAATTTATCTTTCATATTTTCTTTTTTTTTCGGTACCCAAAATTGAGGAGCAAGTTGTTAGTGAGGGAAAATTTACAATGTAGATGTATATAGACTTCCTGGGCCTGAATGAAGAAAAAGTTAAATAAGTATGACATTATCTTTAGCAAAACGGCTTCTGAATTGTGTACGCGGTACAACGGGTACATCGCTCAAACTATTTATATACACGAAGGCAGTTGATCTACCATGATAGAAGAAGCGAGACAGCGAAATGAAAAAAAAAATGAAATGACAATTTTGACTCCTTCAATCTAGAGCAACGTTTTGATTTGAGTTGGTTTGCGAAAAAAAATAATGGGATGTGACAGGAGTGAATACTGTGTTTACTGAGCATGCATCAATGATTCAAGTTACGTTACAAACACGCAATATGCTACAAGAATGCAAATGTACAAAAGATAAAATGTCTGAAAAAAATACATGAAACGAAGAAAAATATGTTTGAATAGGTGGAAAGAATGTTGATGACAGGAATATTATAAAGAGACCTGCCTCTTCTAAATGGAATACTGTCTTCTGTCTTTTTTCCTCTCCGTTTTCTCCCCATCTCTCTCTCTCTCTCTCTCTCTCTCTTCTTTCTTACAGTCAATATGCATAAAATGCTGACTTTAGTACGTAATAAAATGGATAAAGAAAGAATATCACACAATTTTTCTTACAAATCTTGGTGATGTAGTCACAGACAAAATGGAATCAGAGAACTAACCCATATCTCACAAGATGATGCCTTCTCTTCCTCTTTTTTGCCTGTTTATCTTCGGTTTTCTTGCCATGTATAATCTTACGTGACGATGAGCAAGAAAGGAAGAGACTTCATTTAACTTAAGGAAACGAATTGTGAAGACGAACATGAAAAGTTTCGTCGCTTGTATCCTGTTTAGTCAGAAAGCACACACAGCAGGAGAGAATGGTGGCAGTAAAAAAAGGATAATCATACCAGTGCTTCCATGAAGCATTATCCTTTGCTAACCTTTTTATAAAATTAAGGAGACCATTGGATTGTATTTGGTAGTGAAAATGAATGCTTTTAGAATAACAGTAGGGGTAACAGAGCATAAATCATATTTCTGCTGGAAAAGATAAAATTCTATCAAGTTTATTTTAAGCTTTCTACAAGAACTTGGTTGATCATCATAAACAATGATGGTGATTGGTTGGTTTGATGGTGCTCTTGTTGATGCCCACTATCGGAATGTAGTAATGCCGATATATGACGATGGAAAATGTACAGATGAGCTAGAAAGCGTTATGTAAATCATTTTTTACCCAACGCACATTGCAAACTCTCGTTATACTTTATGTTCGTAGTATTATATGCAATGAAGAAGAGGGCAATAATATTAGCAACAATAGATTCATAACATATGCAGGGAGGAAAATAAACGGGCCTACTGTCAGGAAGGTTGAGTTGGGTGAAAAGGTTCAAGATGTGCTATAAAATCCTCCATTCTATGCATGACCATTTTTACAAGAGAATATGTATTTTCAGAGCACCTTTTGCCCAGTCCCTTGTTGTTTCCAGGTTTTTAAAAGTGTACATATAGATAGTGTAGGAAGTCAAGCAACTTAAAATAGGTTATGGAATTCATTGTCATAATAATGCATGAAATTTCCCCCTCTCATACATATTTTTCCCATTTCTTTGCATTTTTCTTAACGTGGTTGTGCTGTACAGAGAGATTTGTACTTTAACTTTGGCAATTCTCCACAAAATGTCACTCACTAAACTTTCCCTCTCTGTCTGGTCTTCTTAATCATACGTAAAGGTTCTAAAATCAAATCGTAGCGTCGTTCCAAGAACTTTTTCACAGTTTACGAGGTATATTTCATGGTTATAGAGTATGACGCATGGTTTTATAGAAATTAATAGTGAAATGATAGCACACACGCTATATTCATACATACATACATCATTTGGCCTCTTACGAGCTCAGCAGCTTTTGAATGCATCCGTTGTAATTTATGAAGCTCTATGACTTCTAAATGAAGGAAAAATCTATCATGTTAAAAATAACGATGATTTACAATCTGTTTCACTAATATCATTATTATATATAAAAATTGGAAGGGAGGTACAGTAAATTTTTAAACAAGATTGTTGTGAAAATTGAAAATCAAGAATAATATGCGAAAATTTCACAATAATAGTTGTATTATACAATGCAATGTACCAAAGCTGAGATTTTTTTTAGCTTTTTAATGAAAATGAAATATTATATCATGCCACAAATATAAATGAAAAAAAAATATGAATTTTGGAATTTAGAAACTTTTATTAAGGCCATACTCTTATCGCAAATTGTCTTTTATTTTATTTTTTTCAATCTTCAAGAAGACTTATTTCATAGATCCTCTATGCACATCGTTAAAGCAAATGCAAGTTGAACTATCTGGAACAGCACAGCTGGCACAAAATGTAAGTGTTTTTGAAATACCTACCACTCATACGTATAGTTGCTTACACTGGACTAGTTGTGTTGTATATATGTATACCTGTATAGAATACTTTTACAAAATGGGACAAAGGAAGCTCTAAAATATAGTTTTTAAAAAGATATGGCATTGCATTGTATTTTATAAATCCATATAGTGTGCTTGTACAAAATCTGTTGAATTAAGATATCAAGAGAATAGTAAACAATTAGCAGTGAAGTTTTTGTCCTCTGAAGCTCTGACATTATCTCATAAGTTTACTAAATATATGACCTGTCATATTGACTAGGATAATGCTCTGCTTTCTCTCTCGGTCCCGCTACACTTTTTTACGCACGGACGGCCAGGGGCATTAAGAAATATACGTTCGTATAGCACCACTATAATGCGTCTTGTGTGTACTCTTCTCTCTAAATAATACGTTATTTTGTAGCTGAGTTGGTTTCTCCAATATCTTTCAACGAAACGAAATAGGCTTATTTCATGGTTTATCAACTAAATCTACTTGTTTTTTTTACATATCATCATCACACAGAAAAAGGAGTTAAACGGGGTGAGAAGAACAGATACCTATTCAGAAAACCTTTATAAAGTACACACATTATAGACTGTGTAGATTTGTGGAAAGGTAAAACATTGCAGAAATGTTTACGAAACAAGCATTCCACAAAATATCTCATAAAGCCCCGTGGAATAATACAGACAGATGTATGCTTGCTATGCTTGCATATATACAAGGGTATTATTTATTATGGTTCATAAGCACGTTCACTGTCAAACACCACACGACAAGACTAAATGAGCAGAGACGAATTTCAGCAAAATTATACTACATATGTACGCAAGTATGAGTGTGGTAATGGAACGGACATTAAGTGGGTAATTTATGACTTTTGGGTAGATATGACTGCTAGAGCGAAATGAGCGAAGCGTACAACACAATTCATATCCTGTGGTTTCCTCTCATAACTAGTTTTGAATGATTGTCAGTCCCCGACTGGCACAAAATTCTTGCAAAAATAGTTTCCCTGTTTGATATTTTCGTTCGTGTATGATGGTGTGGACAATTTTTATTCAATCTCTATCAGGAAGCTCACAAAGGCTGAGTTTATTCTCTTTATTCCCTCTCTTGTCTCTAATTAAAGGAAACAACATTAATAGACTAGAGATAAGGTACTTGGATTAGGACGACTTTTTGTCCTTTTCCAGCATTCGAAAATTGAAAGGCTGTAAAATAGCTTTTGCACGTTTGACATGCATAGATAGAGGATTACATTGTTTTCAAATCGCACATTTTTTTTTATCTTTAATACGGTTTATTGGAGCCAGTCGTCTCGACTTGTTGAAAACTTCAATATTTTAAACCACATTACATTGGACACTTGAATGGTGTATAGTGAATGGCTGTAATAGAACTTGTCGTTTCTAGTACTACTAGCTTACAACAACACCTTGCTGAAACGGTTGCATAAATTCCCAGTCATGCTGCTGCATTTCTTATAGTGGAGCCACAGTTTAAATATAAAACTTCATGCTAAATAATATGTTTTGCTTCTACGTCTTAGAGTGCAGTCACTAGCACTTGAAATGGTAATAATGATGCTTTTCAGTCACATTAGAGCAAATATCCAATTAAATATGCATATTTTCTAGCGTGTAGACTGACCTTATGCATGCACCATGTCACATTCCTTTGACTGAAAATCAAATTTCAAGTTGAACCATTTTGAAGGATTGTACAACTGCTTAATTATATACTTATATTTCTGCTTACTTACCTAATATTAATATTACCCTAAAATTAAGGTACCTATTTTATAGCAATTTAGATAGAGAACGTCAAGTGAAAATGAAAAATTTATTATTATGGCGCATACATAAAGTCTATATATGTGCATTTTCAGCGAACCACTACGCGAAGGTCAATGTTCAAGCCGTACTATCCTTGCTATTTGGCCGAATTAGAAAATCAATGTATCAGAAATCAATAAATGGGTAGGGTAAAAAAAAAACTTTGAAACCTCGTAATTACTTAAAATATGTATTTTCATTATTACGTTCATTGAATAAATGAATACTGTTTTTGTGTTGACTATTCTTTTTTACTAATTATAAAGGCATTTTCGACTAATGTAAAAAGAGGTGAAGGATAAGAGAAATTTTCGTAATAATATGTTATCACGGCCACAGAGATTGAATCAATTGAATCATGTTAAACACATGAACTATTGATAAATAATTGCTCATTTTAGGCTGAGATATCGTGCGTATTATAATGTTGGCGAATGGCAAGAATCTAAGTGAAAGGAGAATATTTTTGCCGTCGGAAAATGATAAACAGTTATAACGTTTATAACAAATGGTATTTTCTTTTTGAAAGGAAAAAAACATGAAATGTGAAAGAAAGATAGAGCTATGACGTGTTATGTTATGTATTCTATTAAAATACATTTAGGGATTTACCGTCAACACTAACATAAAACTTGGAGCCGTCAGTAGAGTGGCAAGGGTTGGAAATGTTGGAATATGGCAGAAAAGCAACAGCAGCGGTACAATAGGAGAGTTGCACTGACTTCAAGGCTAGTTACAGTTACATTACAACAAGCACAGAGTTGATACATTTATTAATATATTGCAGGATGTAACGGGAATTAATGGGTTTTATACATATGTATAAAAAATTTGCTCCTGCATACACACATTCAACTAAACGTGCATAATGTCGATAATACGTTCCACGATAGTCATCCTTTTCTCGTTATCGTCTTATTATTCATCTTTTTCTAGTTACACACAGAGCATATTGTTTGAAGCTAAACGGTGGTTGCCACTCCGGTTTGGCGAGTTTGTACGTTTTCCTTCTCATCTTCCAAAAATCATATTCAGGAAATTAGACTTACATAGGATACACATTAGATAGATCAACATTGTAAAAGTCTAAATATATAACTTGGCAAAATTATGAAATTCTGGTTGGTCTTCTCTCCGTCGTGTCTACATTGTACCAGAATATCTTTTCTCAACTGATTACAGGCTGACAGTTGAGGCACACAGTGTTTTAACTGAGACTACGGACCATGCATAGGTATGAGTAGTTGAACCAGAGAAACATTTTTTTCAGCTATTTCTCCTTTTATTATCTCTTACAGTAGAATACTTCCATTAAACCACGCTTAAACGGAAAAGAGAAAAGTTTAAGGCTTTTGAAAGTTTTTTCGTAAAAACGAAATGTCTTCCTTGAGAAAAAGTAAAATCCAGGCAGTTCCACATAGTCCTTTTGTTCACCCACAATTATCATGATACTAAAAGTTGATGATAGCATCAAGTAGTGCATTCGCTGCAGATCTGTTTATTCACATGTGCTCATATTGTCGGTCCCGTGCCGCGTTGTAACAAAGATGATTGACTGGGTTTCAATTGTACGGAATTCTGGTCAAAGATTTTCCAGTATAATTGGTAATGGGGTTCCATTGAGAGTGAGACGACGGAGGAGGAAAAGAATAGCTGCTGAGCAGCAACAAGAACAAGTTACACAGAAACTGAAGGCTCAGCAACAGCAAAGTGTGGAGAATAGTGGAAGTGGGAACAATGCCGTTGTGGCAGGTAGAGTATCTGTGTGTAATTGTGAATGGTGGAGAGATAATAATGCTGGTGTTATTGGTCGTGTACCCTGTGAAGATGAAGATGCTGGAAACTGCAGCGTTGGAAGTGCCAGCATCAGTGTGGCAAGTAGTACCGGAAATTATTTGTCCACGAGTCCAGGTTGTTCATCGCTTCCAGGGACAACTAACAGTGGCGGCGGTATCAGTACCTTTGGGAATGCTGTCTTTGTAACTAGACTTCATGGATCACTTGCAAGTCGACATAATTCGCTGTGTGAATTACATGGAAGTAGACGAGGAATTGTCGTTGTAAGTCAGAAGAATGTTGTGGCCTGGTCTGGTCGTTGTTGCCTTCTTGCTTCTTCTTCGTGTCCTAGAAACTTTCCCCCTCTACTGGTCTCTAAAGATAGATCAAACGTAACAATAAGAATGTACACATGTACAATGTTCTTTTGAAATACTCAAGTGTGACTGCGCATATATATGTGCTCACACGTAATTTTATACGTTTCTCAACCTCATTGCACTTCTTTTTTCTTTTATGGTTGTAATGAAAACAAGAGGAAATAAAACACATATCTTTTGAAAACGGCAGAAAATGAAATTTTCCAGGAAAATTTCACATGTGCGTAACATGTTGTGAGCAAAGCGTGCAGAAAGTTTTATATCATTACAGTACATTGAAGGTAAATAGACAGAATTCGGTGTACACGCACACACACATCTTTTCTCCGATCATGTACATATTTGTGAGGTAAAGAGCCGAAAAGTAACAAAAGTAACATCATGCAGGCTGGATTGCGATCATTTGAAGCGTCACATAGACGAGGACACCGTGTGGTCCTCGTTGAAGCCACTAGATGTAGATATCCAAAGTAAAAGTTAATTCTTTCTCAAGTTGAGTTTTTTTACGAGTTGTTGCGACACGATCTACTACAATATTTTCATTCCTTCTTGGAAAATAATGATGGTGGCCAAAAAGTGTGTGTAAAGTAAACTTGGTGATTCTTAGTGGAAAGATGTCTATTTGCACACAAAAATAGTTTTCTCTTTGATGGTACTTTCTTTTTGTGCATGTTGTTGTCTTCCGGGATGTAGATTAGAAGTACACAACACGTGTCGGTCTGGTTTTTTGTCATTAGATGACTCCTTTTGCCTTTGATGCGTTGGACTAAGGAAAGCAAAAAGTTAAGCTCATGTCTGTTGTGTCTGTCTTTTTTTCAAAAAACTTTCCCTTGCTTTAATCGTTTCATCAATTTGTTGATGTTGATACTGTAAGTTATGTGGTTAGTTACATGCACATACCATACTTCCATAGCCCAATTATATGTCCAGTGTTGAGAGTTGTAAATGTGGTCTGATAGAAGGAGAAAAATGTGCCCACTAAAATACTGCTGTAATATAATTCTTTTTCATTACACGATTTTGTTTTGTTGGGGACAAGTTGCTTCAAGCATTTGGTATCTTTTCAGTTTTATGGCGTTGTGAATCATGAATTTGTCACCATAAATTATACTTACGTTGAAGGTGTAAGATATATCGTAGTATACACACCATCCTATACATTGAAATCACGATTACAAGACTGCTGTTAGTCACGTACTGACGTTGGAAGAGGAACTCATTGTTTTTGTTAAGTTGGAAGGGCAGTAGAAGCATACACATATACAGTCGTAAAAAATAGAATGAAGTAATTAAGACAAGAGAGGAAATGTTGCTTTGCTTTGGCACAAGGTGATGTAGCACGCACATTTTGTGAGTTGATTAGTAGTTTCCTATGTGTGTACGACAAAGCATTTGACGTCATTATTACAATGAAATCTCAAAAACATTTTGTAAAGAGTCACTTGGTTTTTCTCTTTTACACCCATTAAACATTTTGAAGCAAACGAGTCCATGATTACCCATTTTTACTCCTGCTTGTTCTTCAGTAAGAATTCACCCTTGGTGGTACTCTGCTCATCAGAATAAAAAAGTGGAAGACGATTAGAGGCTGTAATTATAAATCCAACCGCACCAACCAACCAACGAAATGAACACAAATCTTTACCTGACAATGTGCTGAAAAAGTGGTATGAGCTAAAATTACGAATCACTGCACATTAGGAAAAATGATGTATTTTCTCATTTAATACATGTACGCATGTATGCGTACTACTATTTACCTTAATATACGTAAGTAATAGCAGAATACAAAGACAAATAATATTCTGCTCATAAATTACAAAAGAAACTGTCATTTAATTTTCCAAAATCGACATGTCACACGTAAATAATATATGTTTCGTGAGTCATTTTCTGTTTTCTTTGAATTTGAAGAATGAAGAAGAACATGGAACACTCAAAAAATATTTCACGGTCGAAGGATTTATAGATATAGCAAAATATTGGTGTATGCATAATACATACCATATTTACATTTCATGTTTAAACTCGTGTGTAGCGTTCGCTTGGCTTTTTGCACATGTTCATTTTAAAGACGAGTAAAGCTGAAATAATATTTCATATTCGACACAGACACTTACAACTAATACGGATCGCTATCTCAATTCTGGAGTAAGTTGATGAAGGCGAACTTTTGGTTAATGTCAAAGTTTCTCTACCTCACATCACATGATAATAACTGCTGAGTTTAGCTAATTTACTAAAAATGCATGTTCAAAAAGGTAAATGAGATCATTTGTTTGAGTTTGTGAAGCAGTCACAATACCTAAACGTGTGATCTCACGTCTGATTAAGCGCTGCTGCATTTTAACTTGGCATCTACTTAAGCAGTGCAAAGACAAAGCAAATGCACATCCTAAGTACTTAAGCGGAATAATTGATAAATAAAAAGGCGATACAGAAATTAGTAGGAAATCATAATGAATCATAAAATAATGGCATTGAATAGTGTAAATGCTACAGGCAATTTATTAATAGGTATTTAAGATACATAACCTCAAGTTGTCAATTTTGTCATTCCTCTTTGGTAATAATATTTGGAGACGGTATATGCATGCTAATGCTTGTGATTGATTATGTTTGTTAAATATATGTACACCGCATTCAATGAGCTGTTACTATATTAAAGTATTTCATAAACTCCTCGTTTTCTTTACAGAAGGGCTACGTGGATGATGGAATGGGTAAAGAACAATTTCAACGGATTCAGTATCAACAACCTCCACCACAGACGCATCCAGTTCCAGTTGATGTCATTGATACTACACCAATGGTTATTCCTCCACCACAGAGGTCTCCATACCCTAACGTTATGGTGCAAACTCAACCCGCTCCGACTCAAGCAGTACATCACAATGGAAAGGACACTGGTGCAATCACTCCAAGAAGCCCTAAGGTATGTACTTTTATGACATTTCCTTGAATTTTGACATTTAAGGCACTTGTAAAAAAGCCATCGGTGGTATTTATATTTAAGTCGCCCACTCAAAGTCGAAACGTTAAATCATTTCAATTCCAAGATTAGTCAATTTTTGGTTGGCGTCCGAAAATACTATTTCACATTTGGGTCGACAGTGCGAGACATTTTAATGCGTTTGTGTTGCCTCCACATCGTCAATAACCCGTT
>JAHZMZ010002857.1:0-10412 GCA_027743805.1 Lepidocyrtoides sp. E14 | reverse complement strand
TTTTTTTTTCAGAATTAATCTTTTGACCCTAAACGTACTAAATATGAATGTTCACGTGAATTCGTGATGTTTCATAGATAAGACAACAAAAAAAGTATCAATTTTTTGCCAAATATCTTTTATTGAATTGAATAAAAGAAATGGACACATTTCTTCAACTAACTAGAGACAAATAAATGGTACAAGACATTCCTTACGCAAGGTACTCTTTTCGTATAGCTCTAACTAAAAGTATAAATATCCATGTTTGCATAGAGCTCTAACAGTATTTGTCTGCAACTTTGTAGCACAATAGGAAAAGAAGCAGTTTCATTCATTCAACAAGACAAGTTGCGTAAAAGTTGCCTAAAAAAGTTTCCTTCTTATTGCTATCCGTTCTTCTCCTGTAGAGGAAACCATAATTTCATTAAAACATGACTGCAATCTTGATCAAAAATACTGCGGGAGACCTCAAAGAGATATATTTGTCTGTACCTACAAAAGAAGAAAGAATACGAGACAATGGCAGTAAAAGATAGAAAAGCTAACAGCTCAGCTCCGATTTCATTCAACTGGCACAAGTACAGAAAAAAAGAAAGCTCATCTTTTTTTTTGTCTGTATGTGAAAGAAATATATACATGTATAAAAATTTCGTGGCGGCGGTGGCGGTGGTATAGTATTCTGCTGCTGCTCATTTTATCTCTTGTTCTTCTTTTCTTTGGGATTGCAAACAACATCTTTTCTCGCACCCAACAAAGCTCTGCATTACTTTTTTTGCCTGCCTTGTGCCATACCGGTTAGTTACTTTGCCTGAAGCATGTTGTTATGTTTTTATGGACCTACACAGAAAGAGCAACCAACTCTACCTGTCCCCGTCGTGTATCAGAAGAACAGGAATGAATAGAATCAACTTTATGCGAATGAACGTATTTACATAAAAAAAGATGCATCTTTGTAACGCAAAAATGTTTTAGATGTAGACATTTCATGTACGAAAAAACTCATCGCCAGAGTACGCAACAACGCAAGCAGGTTGTTGAGTCTTTTGCTCTTAGTGTCTTGTTTTCTCCTTGTTTCATACTCCTCCTGCTGTTCTTTGCGTCACGACGACCAAGCGAAATATTATTGTTTGCCATGTATTTACAAATCCACCCTGCAAGTGGATGAATACATGTATGTATGTAATCATCATCGTCGTCTTCGTCCTCCTCATCATCATCATCACGACGATATTGCTAGAAAACAACGCATTTGTTTCGGTGTAATATATTTGTCTAACTTCTTCTGACACTGAACTACATGCTACTTCACTTGCTACATACTACCTTTCCCCTCCTTCTGTCATGAATAAATACACGATAGATGCTTCGTCTAAACAACATCCCACGAAGATCATCATCTCATTCGCAGTATTTCTTAAGCAGTAGACATGAAGGTATGCAAGTACATACCTATCTGGCGTTTGCTTGCACTTATTTTGTGCACACCAAAATAATAATATATAAACGTTAATAAGAAAAAAAAGAGTCGAGCGAGAGCCGAGATTGTAGAATTTTTATTACCATGCTTTTCTATTAAAAATAAAATGTAATGCCATGGCCGAGGAGAGGTAGTGATTGCACTGTTAAGGGTAGTAGTAAAACCCAACAGCATGCCTGCATATGATGCTTATGGAAGACTAACAACTAACAAGACATCTTAAATCTACGCAGCTCATTTATGAAGACTAGAACATCCGTAAATAAATCACTGCTGAAAGGCACCCCCTCTCACAAGACAACAGGAGGGAAAACACTCCAGTGAGAATTTTAGTGAAAACACTTTAATGGGCATTTTTCTCGTCTTCACTGTGTGGTATATATTATGTATGTGTGTGTTTTTTCTTGTTCTTTTTTTCTCCCCATTCCATCTTTCTGCAAAGACACACACAAGTATGACGATAACACAATGGAGAGTCTTGAAACAAGAGTGAAAACATTACTTGCACGCGGGTCCTCCTAGTAGTATGTACACGAAAAGTTGCCGACAGAACTATGCTTGGATTGTATGCAGAAACCAATCTTGCCTTTTATTATTTTTATTATTCTTTAACAACATCAAAACCATCTCCCTCTTTATTTTATGTATACGTCAAGCAAGAGCACGGTTGCTCGGCCTGTCACTAAATTATTATGTTCAGCCAAACGAAGCATACCTAGACTCATTATCGTCATGATCATCATGATTTCATTTCATTCGAAGAGAAAAACAACTTTTCACAATACTCTTTTTCTCTTTTTCCCTGTCTGCCTGTTAATATTCTCATTTCTTTCTTTTCAACTTCCCGTGTTTGGAATAGAAGTGCAATGAAGCCTGGCTGCTCTTAACTTATGAGAGAGCAAGTAAACTTTGTTATCTTGCCTTCAGTAAATCTTCACTTTACGACGTTCATTGGGTTATCTATTAAAATTTCATTTGGCGATAATTCACAGAAGAGAATGTTTCTTACTAATGTTTGTAAGCATCCAATCTAGCTACCACCGTCTAGGCTATGGAGAAAATACGATGATTGCATTTTGCGGTTCAACTCCAAGAAACTGGCAAAATAATTTGCCCCTTTTTCTGTCTTTCTTTCGGTACTTTTTGACTTTATGAAATTATAATTTTATCGCTTAAAAACAGATACGAATGGATATTATTGACTGAATGCATGTATCGTACGTTACGCTTTCTAGAATTTTTGGTTATATACTTTATATTCTCTTATATACAATCATAAAGCAGCGATCAAGAATGCTAAAAAGTGTCACATGTAATTTTATTATATCATTTGCTTAGTTCCATGTGCAACAACAGCCAACACAGCAAATAAAAGCAAAGTTTATACCATACCATACCAAGATCAGCAAGAATTACAAATTCCAACATTTCTAACTTTTTGTCCTAACATTTTAAAGTTGCTGAAAGCAATTGGAAAACATCTGCTGGTTTCCACAAAAACTTTCACTCAACTTTTTCATATATACTTTTCTTTTATTTATGGTAGAAAATGAGACATGTATTTACAAACATCAATAATAAAAAGTACACGTTACCAATGCCTGTTTGTCGCAAAACTTAAATGTTTCCTTGATCATCGTTCGTCCATATTGAGGTTTTTAAATTCACATTCATCCATTCTTTCAAACAAGAACTCGAAAAGATACGCTCAATTCTTCTTCCCTCCCAGTTAATTACTTGATCTTCTTTTCTATCTTTGCGTCATCATCATCCCTCGGAGGAACCCATCACATCTTGCTTAATGTGAAGCTTAATGAAAGTCAATTAGCGGAACTTTTTATTTCACCTCCCACAACTTCTTTCTCTCCCAACTTTCTTTTTTGGAACACACAGCAACAGTTCCGGTCACGCAGAAAGTTAACCGATTATGGAGCACTCACACTATCTACCTTCTTTCATCTACATCATCTTTTTCTGTTTGCTAATACTAATGCTTTCTTCGCGGGAACTACGCAAATGGAACATAGGTATACCTATTAACACGAGCACAACGTGCACTTTTCTCCTTAACAGCAAACTTCCAAAAACAATAATGCTATTCCAACGAAGTTTTAATTTAACCATTCGTCTTATCCACTCCTCCAACACCACTACTCCGTTGAACTCCTTTACTTTATTTTCCTGGGCATTATTGCATTATTGTGTAACAAGCGCAAGTATAAACGCCAAATCTTCTTTATAAGAAGGAAAGGGAAACGGATGAATAATTCCCTTAAAAACTCGACTGGAGAATAAATAAATAATAAGGTTTTCGCCTTTGTTTCTATTCTCATGTGTTTTCCACACCTACATTTTCATGTTGCCGATATATATGGTACTACACACTGCAAGCATAACATGTAGTAATGCTCAACAGCTTGCATAGAAAATGTATAAAAGGGGAAACCTAGACGGAGGGTCTGCTTCTTCCATGGGACTTTTTACTCTTTTTGGTAACAAACAAGCCGCTGTTAACCCCGTAGATTTTATTACAGTAACTTCAGGACGCACTTGTTCACTTTACTTCAAACTGTTCTCCTTTTGCAAATAAGAAACTTCAAAAGATGAACTGTATGATAATGAACTTGTTCGTCTTTCCACCTTTACAACACACAATACAATCATGATTTTTCCCTATGAAAACCGTTTCTCTCAAAGACAAAAGACCCAGGCGCTTTTAGTGAAAAGGCCAGGAGAGATGGAGAGAAAGCAAAAAAGTGAAGAACAGAGGAGTTCAAGCCGACCCATCCAAACGAAACCAACGGCAAAATGATACTGACTCTTATTGCTGAAAAAAGGGGAAGGTCTTTAGGTGTAAAAGGCTTTCGCATAAAACTCAAATGCAAATTTTACCTCTCTGCACTTCATTCCATGCAATAATATTATGTCCGTCGTACGGTGATGTGCTTATAAGTGTAGTTGGGTAAAAAGCAGAGAAGAACATCTCGCGTGTAAGTTGTAAAAAAACATAATATGTAGAAAGGTACCTAAAGGTATAACCTCGTATATTATATATCTTTTCAGAACATGTGTACATATCATACATATGTGTATATGGGCTTTATATTATGCTGTTTCTTTCATTTCTGCAAGATTGGGAAAGAAAAATGCTGTAATAGTGTGCCTACTACTACTACTAGTACACATCTCTTTACAAAAGAGCAAAAGGTAGTTAGAGATATCTGTTTTGCCTATCCATCTGTGAGTAGGTACCACTACCAAACCAATACTACAACTGCCAGTAAACATAAGCCATATAGCGTGCAAACAAGAAGAGACCCAAGTCACAAGTGGAGTGAATATTTCAGCCAAGCCATAGCATAACGCCAGAGATTTTAAGGAATTCCAACCAAGTTCATCCTCTTCATCTCGAAGCTTTTCTGTTACAACTAGTAGTTCTGCCGCTACCCCGGCTGCTCCTCTTTGCCTTTTTTTTCTCTTCTCGCAGGAAGCGAGCAATAGAAACGGATAAAATACTGAAAGAAGACGAAGGCGACGAAAAGAGAAGACAGTCACAGAGTCAGACGAGCGGAATGGATATACATATTATATATACCCTGTAAGCGGTAGTATTTAGTATATAGATTTTTTTTACTACTAGTAGTAGTAGCAAAATGAACAGGTTCAGTTGGTTGAGATTCCCCATTTCATCGTATATATTTATATATTAAATGTACCTCCCTCTGGCAATTTTATTTGGAGAAGAAAATCTTTCAGGCTTTCAGCTTCTTTCCACGCACTTGTAAATACACAGTGGACTGGTAAATATATGCCTATATGTTCATAGATTGTTACACACTTTTGCATGTGTACTCACTACTTGACTTGGTTGTATCAAGAGAGAAAATGTTCGTGTAGTAGTAAGTAGTATACACAGTTGTTCAAGTTAAGTGGTAAAAGAACATCTTTAACTAAAGCTACACATATTTCACTAACTTTTTCCCTGCTCTTCCACTTCCTTACTACTACCACACCACCACCGCTGCTGCTCATGGCTATAACAATAATAATAATGACTACAATCATAATAAAAAGCAATATAAAAGCTAACACTGTCTATTATGCTACTTGCACCTCAGGTTCGGTATATGATAATAATAATAATGAAATGTGTGGTGCAGTGTGCGTTCGTTGTATGTGCACATGATAATCATCTTATCATCATCATCATCATCATATCATATAGTTTGTCCCGTCCCACCTAAAACGACTATAGACATAACGTGTATATATAAAGATCTTGAAGATATATGCATTGTTACGTTATCTGTCTATTTTTTACTTCTTCTATAACCAAAACCAACTGTTCCTATGTGGGTAGTATTGTAGTATAATAAAGAGAGAGAAAAAACTGGTACTCTGTTACCATTGCATTGTGTACCTTGCTCAAAGGGTTGCTTTTCTGTAAAAAAAATACCCATGTCACGAAGACAAGTGATGGGATTGATACAAGCTTAACGTAATGTACAAAAAAGATCAGATGAACGGGTTGAGTTTTTTTTGAGATGCAAGGAATATTTTCTCACTTCTTCAACAAGGGATGTCAGTATTTTATAAGCATTGTTATTTTTTTCCGTGTTTGTATTTTGTATTGTGCTAGTGTTGCTAGTTCCAATGTGTGTATTTATGTCGAAGCAATAATATAGTACGTAAACACGTATTTTGCCACAGAAAAAAAAAGATCATCCTCTTCTACACATTCACTGAATGAGAAAAAAATAATCTCAATGCACATGGACAAACCCATGTCGAACAGTATGACTTACACTTGTGTGCTTTGAAGGAAACTGCGATGATTTTTTTATAACAATTGCCATTAGTAGACGTACAATGTATGTATGTATATGCGCACATGCTGTCTAAAAGTACGTGCTAGTGTCGAAGCTATAAACTTGAGCCAACAATGACTGCATAAAAAGATGAAGCAAGATCATCAGCAGCAGTAGTAACAGCAGAAAAAATATACAGCTTTCCCAAGCCATATTAGCTTGTTCAGATGCCTAGTGAATGCATAAAATGAAGCAGTCTAGCTGTTTTATCTGCAGTAGTATCGCCATTATATTTATCGCTTACTTTTTTTCTATCTTTGCATTCCGTGAAAAACTCATCATTGCCATTATTGCCACCAACAAGAGAGAAAAAAAGCTACGTTGTTAGAAATGTGTACGCATGGTTCATTACAAAACACTAAAAGTCATGCATAACATAAAGATGGTTATTAAGAATGAATGAGAATGTGATATTATTATCCATGTATCAGATATTTAGATGGGTTTGTGGTGTGTGTATGCACATATGCGTGAAAAAAAAGGGTTCACTACTCTCTTTTTTAAACATTAAAAAATTCACTCGAGATCAAAGTAGATTCGCAAAGAGTAAAGATTGAAACCACACAACACCACACACAAGCTAACTTTTTGTGTCTAATCCGTATCTTTAGGTGGAAGATAGGTAATAATATAAAATTGGTGACATGAAGTGGTCTTGTGTGTTGCGAAATAGTAGTAATAGTATTGTTTTTTTGGAGTTTGGCTTCATAAATTATGCATGGCAAATGCAGTGGTGCATGTCCCCATAATATAATCTAGTGTTTAGGCATGCATGGTAGACAGATACATGGACAAAATTGGAAATTGTATGTATGCCAAATGCCAAGAGAGATACCACAAATCCAAAATATTATGTAGATTTTCTTTACTATTGGAATGAATTACGTAGGTTCTGTGAAATCCAAAGGAGATGAGAGTTTTCTACATTTGCAAATATACTTTACAAAGACATAAATAACATGTATTAGTGACTGGTGCAACTAATATAATGTAATATTTTAGTTTATTGTTTCAGTGCCATTGCACACATCCTTTTTGTTCTTTTGTTATTCATACAAAATCTAATTTGTTTCAAGAAGTAGAAGACGAAGAAGGGCAAGCCCAAAAGACACTCGAGCAATTTAATAAAATAAAATAAAATAAAATGAGCATGGCGTCTTCAAGCAATGAAAGAAATGTATATATACAGTTCTTTTTTGTTTCACTAAAGAGAGAAAGACAAAGAGGATTTCCCACATATTCATCGAAAACCAAATTACCGAAATAAGCTTAAAATAGATGTTTTCTTGTGTGTGTGTTGTGCTTGGTTTTGTTATGCTTGCTAAGCATTTATGTACACAACTGCATAAAAGAAAATTCCATTATTTATCCGTTTTGTTGTTACAATAATATAGAAGAGAAAACCTACTGTACTTCTTCACTTTTGAGTTGGAAATTAACTCCATTTTTAGATAATGGTAGGTCTATTCTTCATTTCAAATGGAGTTGACTTGTGCTGATAATTACTTTTAAAAAGTAATTTTGCCAATTGTCTCACACAGAATAAATAAATTATAGGATCCTTTCTTCTGCCAAAGACAATCAACGTTGTTAAATGAGTATACTCAACTGCGTAAATAGAGTTACTTTGAAACAATGCTTTTTATACAGCTTAAATGAACCAACAACAACGGTGGCCGGGCCGAAATCAAGTGCTATTATACTGGTACGTGTTAATACATTCCCTGGGCTGAACGAGTGAATTTGACAGACTCTAAGCTAGCTACCATACACAAACTACATGGCGTGAAAAGTAATTGTTCATTTACTTACCAACAGGCTTTTGAAGCGTAATGTCATATGAAGGATGCGAGATTCGGTCTCCATCCAAGTCGTAAGCTTCGTTTACAAACCCTTTGGGCTCACCGGTTGGAAACGACCTATCTTCATGGACACTTTCCAGGGCTTGTAGTTTTTTCGAACCTCTCAAGGAGGTTCGCAGAAACTCTTCTTCTTTTGCATGTTTTTCCTCTTGCTCTCGTCGTTTCTTAAGCTCCCGTTTCTAAAATGATAAGTGTTTATAAGTACATTTACACAGTTCGTATGTATGGACATAAATATACATACAGCATTCGTGTTTTGCACTATTGGTAATACAGGACATTGACTTTTATAAGTACCACACAAGCACATGTAGAGAATAAAATGGCTCAAAAATAAATGCGAAAGGCTTAAGTGTTTCTTTAGTGGAGAGGAGAAAAAACAAAAGAGGATTTGAACAGGATTGCTTTGCTATATATGAATGCCTGCTAGCGGTGGTGGCGGTCGTGCACAAGAGGAATAGGGTAATAGTTTCAGGGAGAGAGGAAAAATGAGAACATTGTCGGTGGTATAGCAGCACAACGACGATCATAATGATGATGACAAAAGACCATGTTTATTATGCGAAAGACGAGGTGCAGGGACTTTAGAAAGAACCATGAAAATCTTACACGCGGACTTCTTTGCAGTAAAAAATTGTTTTTGAACGAGACGTACACTATTTCTATTTTTTCTTTTCTTGTGCAGAGAAATGTAATACTTTTCTCGGTTATCTTATATGATCTTTAAGATAACAAACTATTTTGGAAAGCTCATAGTTTCTTGGCTTGGTATAACACGTACGTATATGTATGCATTGTAATTGTACCAAAGTTTAGCTTATATATTATCTTCTATTTTCTTATAAAGCTGAGTTTTCTCATTGAAAGTTTGCAGGAAGAAAAAAAGCTATCAATAAAAAACGATGCGTCTTTTTCTCAAACACTCGTGTTTGTTTAGTCAGCATTTTTTCTGTATAATTATCAATTTAAAATAAATCACAGCCTTTGTGAAAAAACTAAAGTCAGCTAGTCCCTGTATCTACAATGTTGAATGTACCGCTTATCCAGTTGTTTACCCTAACCATCACACGAAGCTTACATTTCTATTGATTGGAAGTGGCATGATAAAACATCACTTTGAGCAGCAGCGCTTTGTAGCGTAGCGTTAAAATACTTGTTTAAACTTTATTATCTTGTCTAGTAGAAAGTTTGCTATAAAGGATTACCAAAACATAACGAAACTGAATGGTTTTAGTTTAGATGCCTAGCAGAATTCGTTGGCAGGAATACTTAATAATGGCACGAGTACTTCACTTGCATAGTATTTACTTAAAAATTATATTGTAATGAAGCAAAATCAAAATTAAACTTGAAATCTATTGGCATACGTCAGTGCTTTCATAGAAAAAAGTTTCGGGAAACAATACATGTTGTATCTGTATGGCATGATACCACGAAGATTTCAACTAGGACTTGATGGTGTTTGTAAAGTGCATAGTCGAATAGCCATAAAATCGTTTTACCGATATATGCGGACCCATGATATTTACCCAACAAAATACGTACTTGCTTAGAATGTCAGAATCAATGAACGCTAGTGTTTCTGCTACTACCACTACCACCACCACCACCGTTCCATTCTCCTCAACAGACTAACTCAACCTACCCGATGTCGAAGGATCCGTTGATCCAAGTCTGACTGGAAGCTACTGGTAAAATTATTACCGGGACCCATGATGGCACCACTAGCAATATTTCTTGTTTTTGCTGACGGCATTTAGAAAAACTAAAAACGAGCATGCATAGATCGGGTCTCCTTTAAGCTACTCTCATTAACAGAAAGTGACAGGTATTAATGCTCATGTCGAGATAATTATCCCAAAAAGCTTCCTAAATTAATTGCATGCACGTTTTTAAACAAAAAACACTTCTTCACTGCACGCATTGAGAACGGAAAACAAACGCAATCATTATCACAAACATTACATCCACAGTTAGATGGGTACAGGAGAACGTGTACACACGTTTTGCATGTAACGGGTAGAAGCAGCAATGTATGCGATACTTTCATTGCATCTTGTGAAATTTAATAGACACAAGCTGGGCTAATTTATTGAGTAGACGATCATGGTAATTTTTTGGCGAGTCATGCTGAGCCAGCAATCTATTATTAATTTTTAACGTCTAGAACAAAAGAGTTAATGAAGATAAACAGTGTAGAAACAATTGCATTTGACGAGCTAG